>SRPT01000209.1:0-41042 GCA_018360205.1 Claviceps digitariae
TTTTTTTTTTGTTTTTTGTTTTTTTTTTTGCGTGCGACCAGACCAGACGTTGGAGATCACCGCTCCCTCTTGTGCCTGCATGTGGTCCATGTCCTTGTCTGGCTGCGTGGCGCCCCTCCCCAGCCGGGCATGACGTTGACATTGAATCTCATCTATCGCTTGTACCTTGGGTAAGAAGTATCCAGTACATTGACTACGGGTTCATTGCTGCATACATGCGAGTACACACTACAGCAACCAGCCTCGAAGCGCGCAGTCCGACCCAGACCCGTCTCGATATCGTTCCGTATACTCCAAGAAAAGAACGAGCCACTACTTATCGAACACAAGACATCATCAACACGGCACTCTTCTGCTTACTGCATTGTCAGTGCACCTCTGTCTTATATAAGACCAATCCATCTCCTCTGCCTGGCCGCACCCGTGCCAAAGTCATACCATTCAATGTTACCAGTAACCCAGACATCACAAGTCATCACGGGCCAAGCCTCCTCCCGCAGGTACCCATCGCACAGACCACCTGGCAGTTAAGCCTGAGCCTCGACCCTTGACCCCACCACCTGGCACCTGGCAGCCAGCCTTCGACGGACCGGCTGTCCTCCGGCGACCAAGCGACCAAGTCTGATCAACCAGTCCGGACCAGACCAGAACCAGACCAGACCAGACTTCAAGGTTCAAGGTCCTCTCCCTCTCCCTCTCCCTCTCCCTCTTCTCTTATCCTCTCCCACCGCCGGCCTGCCAGCACCTTTTCTTCGACTCTTGCCCTGCCACCTCCATCTTCCTCTCCTGTGCTGTGTCCTGGCACTTGTCGCATCCAAGCCATGCCATCCGCGCAGCCCTTGGCCATGGAGGCTAGCCGTCATGCGCCGGTCGTGCTCCTGACCGACTCCCTCGAGAAACCGTCCATTGATGACCGCAACTATCGCGTCATCCGCCTGGACAACGATCTGGAAGCCTTACTGGTTCACGATCCCGAAACTGACAAGGCCAGTGCCGCACTCGACGTAGAGGTGGGCAACTTCAGCGATGAAGATGGGATGCCTGGCATGGCCCACGCCGTCGAGCATGTAAGTTGACATACCCATCCGGGTTCCACCATGTACTGCCCAGTGCCATTGCGCACCCGCCATGTTGTGCCGTCCTCGTATCCATTGACTGATTACCGTGACTGCTTCGACATGACAGCTGCTGTTCATGGGCACCAAGAAATTTCCAGTGGAAAATGAATACAACCAATATTTGTCCTCCAATTCCGGTAGCTCCAATGCATACACAGCCTCTACCTCTACCAATTATTACTTCGAAGTGGCAGCCAAGCCTGCCAATGACGAGGACCCTTCGGATGCCAATCCCTCCCCGCTCCATGGCGCTCTCGACCGCTTCGCGCAGTTCTTCATTGAGCCATTGTTCCTCTCAAGCACCCTGGACAGAGAGCTTCAAGCTGTCGACTCGGAAAACAAGAAGAACCTGCAGAACGACAGATGGCGCTTGCATCAGCTAGAAAAGGCCCTTTCAAACCCCAAGCATCCGTACTGCCACTTCTCCACGGGCAATTTGGAAGTCCTCAAGACGATTCCCGAATCGCAAGGCATCAACGTTCGCCAAAAGTTCATCGAGTTTCATGACAAGCACTACTCGGCGAACCGTATGAAGTTGGTTGTCCTCGGCCGTGAGTCTTTGGATGTATTGCAGAAGTGGGTCGTCGAGCTCTTCTCGTCCATCGAGAACAAAAAGCTACCGCCAAATAGATGGGAGGATGAGGTGCCGTTCCGCCAGATTGACCTCGGCACACAATGCTTCGCAAAGCCTGTCATGGACTCGAGAGAACTCAGCCTAGTTTTCCCCTTTATTGATGAGGAGGTGCTCTACGAATCTCAGCCGAGCAAGTACATCAGCCATTTGATTGGCCATGAAGGCCCAGGGAGTATCATGTCGTATATCAAGAGCAAGGGCTGGGCCAACTCCCTATCTGCTGGCGGACATAGCATATGTCCCGGAACGCCAGATGTCTTCGAGATTCAGATCAGATTGACTGAGGAGGTTTGTGTTCTGTCTCTCTTTCACCAGACCCCATTCTCGAGAGCATATAAATCTTGTTATTGACCAGAAGCTGAACTACAGGGCTTAAATCATTATTCAGAAATTGCCAAGATCGTCTTCCAATACGTCGCTCTGCTGCGAGAATCACCACCACAAGAATGGATATTCGAGGAACAAAAAGGCATGGCTGACGTGGATTTCAAGTTTCGACAAAAGACCCTAGCAAGTCGCTTCACCAGCCGAATCAGCTCTGTGATGCAGAAGCCCTTACCCCGCGAGTGGCTGCTCAGTGGCGAGAGCCGGCTACGGAAGTTTGACGCCTCCGTCATTGTCAGAGCATTGGACAAGTTGCGACCCGACAATTTGAGGATGACTATAGTCTCCCGCAATTTTCCGGGCAATTGGGACAAGAAGGAGAAATGGTACGGGACCGAGTACTGCTATGAGAGGATTCCTGAGGAGCTCATGGCGGAGCTACGAGCGGCCATGCAAATGTCCAAGGCCGAACGGCTGTCAGAACTTCATCTGCCTCACAAGAACAACTTTATCCCCAGCAAGCTCGAGGTCGAGAAAAAGGAGGTTGCTCAGCCTGCGTTAGCGCCTCGTGTCGTGCGCAACGATCACATGGCTCGCACTTGGTGGAAAAAGGACGATACCTTTTGGGTTCCAAAAGCCAACGTCATGGTCAGCTTGAAAACCCCCATCATCTATGCTTCCGCCGAGAACAACGTCAAGGCGAGGCTCTTCACCTCACTTGTCTGTGACGCGCTCGAGGAGTATTCCTACGATGCTCAGATTGCGGGTCTTTCATACATCGTCAGTCTGGATTCGCGAGGTCTGTACATTGAAATCTCTGGATATAATGACAAACTTCCTGTTCTTCTGGAACAGATTCTTGTCATGGTACGGGATCTCCAAATCAAGGATGAGCGCTTTCTCATCGTCAAGGAACGTCTTACGCGTGGCTACAAGAACTGGGGGCTTCAGTCTTCGTACCGGCAGGTCGGAGACTACGTGTCGTGGCTCAACTGCGAGCAAGACTATGTTGTGGAGGAACTGGCAGCAGAACTAACCAATGTTTCCGCGGAAGATGTTCGTCAACTGCAAAGACAGATGTTGGCTCAATTACACATCGAGATCAGCGTCCATGGCAACATGTATAAGAATGATGCCCTCAAGTTGACTGACATGGTTGAGTCGATAATAAAGCCTCGTGCGTTGCCCCGCTCGCAGTGGCCCATCATCAGATCCCTCATCCTTCCCCGAGGTTCCAATTTTGTATACAAGAAAGACCTCCAGGATCCTGCTGATGTCAACCACTGCGTTGAAACCTGGTTCTACGTCGGTGATCGGGGCGATCGACGGCTGCGAGCAAAAACACTTCTCGTCGACCAGATGATTCACGAGCCTGCCTTTAATCAACTTAGGACAAAAGAACAACTTGGCTATATTGTCTTTTCAGGCATGCGTAGCTTTGCAACGACCTGCGGCCTCCGATTCCTGATACAAAGCGAAAAGACTCCCGAGTATCTAGATCGGCGCATCGAGGCCTTCTTGATGCACTTTGGCAACTTGTTGGAGAACATGAGTGAAACCGACCTCGAAGGCCACAAGCGATCCCTCGTCATAAAACTCCTTGAGAAGTTGCGAAATCTTGACCAGGAATCTTCACGTCACTGTGCCCACATTGAAAGCGAATATTATGACTTTGAACAAGGTTCGTCAAGGCCACCTTTTCCTACCCACCTAATTCTTTCCACCTTTCCATTTCCTTTCCAGCTCTCGCCAGTCGTGAGCTATCCTAGAGTACTTGTAACTAAGTTTTTCACCAACAATAGCTCAACAAGACGCGGTCCATGTAAAGGAACTCACCAAGGTCGAGATGGTCGAGTTTTTCAACACGTACTTAAGCCCAACATCGTCCACTCGCGCTCGCCTCTCGGTTCAACTCAAGGCTCGCGGTGCTGGCGAGGTCGATGCCAAGATAATTAACCTCTTGAAAGATTCTGGCTTGAACGACGTACCGCAAGAAAAGCGACAGAGTGTCGATCTTCTTCGAAATTACCTGGAGAGCGAGAAGCTTCTTGCGGATGACAAGCTGGAGGATGTCATGGAAGCAATGAAGAAGATGGGACTCAGCCAAGAAAAGACCGGCAAGACGACTAATGGAACGACCAACGGCCTGTCAGCGGTTGACACGGCTCAAGAGATCACCGACTTGCGTCACTACAAAGCCAGTCTCCTGTCCAGTTGTGGTGCTCGGCCAGTCAAGCAGATTAGCGAATTCGAAGAATTGGATGCCAAACTCTGAAAGACGGCTTTATGCCAGGAAGCACACACATCGACAGCGAAGAAGAAAAGAACAAACGGAATTGATACCGAGAAGTAGACGAATGTAAGAATATGTGCGCGAGACGCTTTGGTTGGATATTCAAAGTTTCTTGCATAGAAGTTGGCATGAGTGCGATTTTGATATAGATCGCCGCCATGTGAACGAGTCGACAGCAATGGCAACGGCATCAAAAACCGAGGGAATTCTGAGCTACTGTTGGCCTAGGACGAGACTTGTTTTTATGCTATATGCGTAGTAGACTCGGCAACGAGTACTATCATTTCTCTCCCCCCCCTTTTCTTTTCTATTTTTTTTTTTTTTTTTTGGATTAAGTAGTTGGCAAAGCAATGCACTCGGTGAATAGACAGATGGGCACCATAGAAGATACAACAGTGGTTGGACATGGATAGCATTTTTTTGGCTAGACAAAATACAAACATGGCATTATTCTGGATGCCCCATTGCGCATAGGGACCACCCATTCGAGTGGTGACGTGAAGCAAAGCAGCAAAGGGATGCAAGAGAGCTTACTCGAGTCCATGACGTCGGAGACATGAGACGGAGTGCAACAGTGGCAACTTTGAGACGGGAGACTGACGGCCAAGTGGGTTGCTCGATCCGCGGAATCAATGCTCTCGTCTATTGTAGTGGTGGGCGCCGTTTGTTGTTAGCTTGCTGCGGCGTGCAGTCGCTTTTGCTGTTCTATGTTCGTGGTGCCTGTGCTTGTCCTTTCATGTTGCATGTTGCTGGTGGAAAGTATCCATGGTCAAAGAAGAAGAGGGCGACGGACGGGTCGCAAGACCTAGGATAGGGCAGCGATTGACCATGGCGGGCCGGACCAGAGTTTAAATGGATGGACAGGGTCCACATTCAAAGAGGCCGGTCTGTGCTTGAAAAAAAAAAGAGCCCTTTCCTTTCTTGTCTAGCCCAGTGCTTCTTGCCCTGTTCGTTACATCGTGGCACATTCAGCTGCCCACCCACACACACGCTGGTGGTTGGTGGTCAACCGGCCTGCACCTGTTGACGGCTGTTCTCTGCCCCGTTTCCGCCCACCTCCCCGTCGGGGCACACGCCGTTGGCCATTTCCGCAAATCTGAACATCGGCTTTTTATCCTCATCGTTGTGTTCACTTCCTGATGCGTGACGCGCCCCCATCACGTCCTTGTCCGCAGTACTGGAAGCATCCCTCAGTCACGACTCTTCTCATCCGTCTGTGCCTCCGAGCTGCCCGCGCAGCTCACTGTCAAGACGTCTTCCTCAAAGAAGAGAAAGCTCGCGCGCCCATCGCCCTCAACCAAACAAGATTTAGGACGCCTCGGCTCGTCCTCTCCCGATTCCGTTCTTCCCTCGTGTGAGCGCGACGACGATCCTCTACTCTCCTCCTCGGCCGATTCTGTCGGCTCTGGACTCGATTTCGACGCTTCTGCCACTTGCTACCTACGCCCGGCATCGCTGCCCGCTTCGAGCCTGCCCCCGCGTTTGCAACCCCACGTGTCCTCCCTCGTCTCCTTCGACTACGCTTCATCCGTTGCGTCTTCGTCCGGTGCTTCGGCTTACGCTGACCTGTTCCTCGAGAGTGAGAGAGGAGGAGACGAGACTGGCTCTGCTGGGATCTCAGGCAGAAGCCAGTCGCCCTTTTCTGTCTCTAGAAGGGCTATTATGAACGGCGATGCCGAGCTGCCTCATCGGTCTTCCTCACCACTGAAAAGAAGAGCGTCCAGCATGGATCCTGACGGTGCCGACGGTGCTGACAGCAAGAATGGCAGCCCGGAGACGAGTACCTCATATGGTGGTCAAGAGTCGAATGTCTCGCTTACCCAGCTTCCCAGGGCTATGAGTGTTGACGCTCCTCCTATGAATGGGCATGGGGTGCCTTTGTCTCAACGTAAGCCGACTCTGTGATGGACACAAAAACCCGCCGTCAGTAGTCTAAATTTGCGAAAAACTTTTAAAATTGACTGACAGCACTCGTGCAGCACCTCCTCCCTTGCTGGAACAGGTAAAGATTATTGAAATGTTACTGAAAGCCTTTGCCGACGCCCCCGTGGAGGAAGGTAGCGTGGCCTATTTGGTATCAAGGACGTGGCTTGACAAAGCTCTTGCATTGCGAAGTGGCTGCAAGGAACCAACAGGCTCGGAGGATCTTCCTCCGTTGGGACCGGTTGACAATTCAGACATTGTACAAGAAGTCATTCAAGACTCGAGTGGTAAGGACTTTGTGCGCCTTGTTCCGGGGCTTGGACTCGAGTCTTTCGAACTATTCCCCGAAGATGCATGGAAGTTAGTCTTGGACTGGTACGGTATCAAAGATGGACAAACGCCCATCACGCGTACAGCTGTCAATACGGCAGATAGCAAACAGGCACCGGCCAATATTGTTTACGAACTTCACCCGCCAGTTTTTCATGTTCATCGACTCTGGTCCAACGTCAGCACCATACCCATCGAACAGTCTCTCAAGGCCAGAAACCCACCCTCTCTATTATTGGCCAGAAGCTCGACTGTGCGTGCCCAAACCTTCTTGAGAGAAATCAAGACGCTTGCCGGGGTCAACATGGAACGCAAGGTGCGACTATTTTCTATTCCTGCTTCGGCTCAGGTGACGACAAATCAAGAGCTCGACACTTCGTCTGCCCTCACACCTCCAGACTCCCCTGGACGAATTCAAGGCAACGCCGCCAGCCGTGCCATCTGGCCGACTCTACTCGTCGACACTGTTTCCTTCTCCCAAGTTCGTGAGTCGCGAATCAATGTGCCCCTCATTGACCACACAGACAACGAGAAATTTAATGGACAGTCTACTCTGCGGCACTATGATCTGACAACTGATCAAACATTGGTGTTGGACGAGGCCATTGGAAATTCTTACGTCAGTAACTACACGGGCCGATTAAAAGCCACCGAGAAGACTGGAGTGTCTCGTCTTGCCGTCAGCGCACCATCTTCCAAGACGAACAGCAATCGAAGTAGTCCAACACCCGAGGGTATCATGACGCGTGGCCGTATGCAGAAGAAGCGCCATGGTAAGAGCATTGGCGCGGTCGGCCTTCACAATCTCGGCAACACGTGTTACATGAACTCTGCGCTACAATGTGTTCGGAGCGTCGAAGAGCTCACCAAGTACTTCTTGACCGAGTCTCATATCAAGGAGATCAACAAGACAAATGTGCTTGGTTTCGAAGGCAGAGTAGCGAGTGCTTACGGTAGTCTTTTGCATGAGATATACGAGGAAAGCCGCGGATCTGTCAGTCCACGCGACTTCAAGGCGACTGTTGGACGCTGTCGCCCTACATTCTCGGGATGGAGCCAGCAGGACTCTCAGGAGTTCTTGGGATTCCTACTGGATGCGCTCCAGGAAGATCTAAGCAGGATCAAGAAGAAGCCATACATTGAAAAGCCGGACTCCACTGACGATATGATCAACAATCCGTCAGCCATCAAAGAGATGGCTGACAAGGTATGGGAAATTACCTGTCGCCGAGACGATTCCGTCATTGCAGACCTCTTCACTGGTCTGTACAAGTCCACACTGAAATGTCCCGAGTGTGGCAAGATCAGCATCACGTTTGACCCCTTTAACAACCTGACCCTTCCACTACCCCTAGAAAACATGTGGTCGCGTTCCGTCAAATTCTTCCCTCTCAATGACGTGCCCGTCAGGATCGACGTGGAATTATCAAAACACAGTTCAATTGAATCACTGAAGCAGTTCATATCAGAGAAAACAGGTGTGCCTGTTGAGCGACTCATGGGTGCAGAGGAATTCAAGGATAAATTTTTCAAGATCTATGACAACAGCCAAGATGTGTCGGAAGAGATTCAAAACTCGGACACACCAACGATGCACGAGCTGGAAGCGGTCCCCACCAACTGGCCCAGCAAGAGGCCGCAGAAGAAACATCGATCCATGCTAGACATTGACACTCCGCCAGAGTCGGTTGAATGGAACGAGCAGGAATGCGACACCATGGTGGTCCCAGTTCTGCATCGTGTGCCGCACACGGTGGGCCGGGGGGTTGAGGGCGTATCTCCACCACATTTTATCACCTTGACGAGAAAAGAGGCTCTAAGCTATGACATTATTCAGCGCAAAATCTTGCAAAAGGTTGCTACATTTTCTACGTGGTCCAAGTTCAAGGATGTGCAGGAATCAGATGTGTCTGATGGTACTGATGGTGACGTGGTCGTCACGAGTTCGTCCGACGCCGATTCTTGGGGGGACAGTAAGATTGCTACCCAGTCGGTGGAAGGCGAGGATGACATGGTAGATATCACCATGAAAACAACCAGCACCCACCATAGCCAAAACCACAGTCATGCTGTCAGCCCTCCCCAGCAAGTGGCGGCAGACAAGATCCTCAAGCACTTCAACAAGGAGGCTCCAAAATGGACCAACCCTGATACCTTCTTAAACTCGGAGCTGCAGAACCTGTTCGAGCTGTGCTACTTCAAGAATGATTCTGACGGTACTGTGCCTACTGGATGGTCGAGCGTGGATAACACAAGAAGTCTACCCAAACTCGCCGACCGAATCCCAGAACCTAGCCTCAAGGATGTTGGTGACGCAGGAAGCCCAGGTAGCTCGAACAGTGCGAGCTCTGGGATTGAAGAGAGTGGAGAGGAGGGCGAGGAGGGAGAGGACGGGCGAACTTCAGCAGAGTCGTCACAAACACGAATGGTGGATGAATCCAGCGAAGAGGACCCGCAGCCTATCACCAAATTCCATGGTCCACCGGTTAATAAGCACGCCGCCAAGCTCGGCGCCAACGGGCGCAAGAAGTTCAAAGGACATAAAGTGTACGGGAAGAAGGGTGGCAAGCGGCGCGAGAAGTCACTGTCGGCCAGTAAAGTTGCTCAGCGGCCACTTACGATAGCTCCGCAGCCTATGCCGCCCGCTGTTGCCGATGGTGGACCATTGATCCGACTCTTCGAGGGCATTGTCGTTGACTGGAGCGAGAATGCATGGGACACCGTATTTGGGAATCCCATCAAGCAGCCCGATGCACCACAAGGAAGTCGGACGTTTTTGGACCTGGAGACACTACACGATCCGGCGCTGAGACTCATTCAAAGCCGACGGGTGACACGACGCACTCGTGGCATCACACTCGACGAATGCTTGGACGAGTTTGAGCGTGCAGAAGTCCTCTCTGAGCAAGACATGTGGTATTGTCCTCGATGCAAGGAACACCGAAGAGCTAGCAAGAAGTTTGACCTGTGGAAGACTCCTGACATTTTGGTGGCTCATCTCAAGCGCTTTAGCAGTTCCGGATGGCGTCGCGACAAGCTGGATGTCCTCGTTGACTTTCCTATACAAGGGCTCGATCTCACGTCAAGAGTTATACAGAAGGAAGATGGCAAGGCTGAAATCTACGACTTGATCGCTGTGGATGACCACTATGGCGGTCTAGGGGGTGGTCATTACACAGCTTATGCCAAAAATTTTGTTGACGAGAGGTGGTACAGCTACAATGGTACGTTTTTTTTTTGTCTGAGAGTATTGAAAGCCAGTTCCTCTCCTCTCCTTTTTTTCGCCAAATACTTACGCTTGAGTTTTCAAATACTATAGACTCCTCGGTGCATGTGGTGTCAGACCCCAAGTCAGTGGTGTCTAGTGCTGCATACTTGCTTTTCTACCGTCGCAGGAGTAGTGGGCCTCTTGGTGGTCCGAAATTCAGGGACATGTTTGAAAGGTATGATGCTGAGCACTCGGACAACGAGGGGAGCGAGTCCCTCCAGGATCACCAGCATTCAATCAGGACATCTGTGACGCGATTGCGCGGACTGGGTGATGATGAGGATGAAGAGGACGATGACAGGCTTCCCTCGTACAGTGACAATACGATCCGTCGTAGCATTGAGGAAGTTGGCAATTACGAGGCGAGGGGGTCCAAGTCGTTGGATATGACCCAGGGCTGGAGCTTCACCAGTCTTGAGGATAAGCTCGAGTCTGGCTCTGGTGAAGCAGATTGCGGCAGCGACGATGCGCAATTCAATTCGTCGAGCGACGACCAAGACCAAGGTGTTTCGGAACAAGACACGGATATGGCATCGGCTGGCCCTTCGGAGCACGAGCACGAGCACAGCACAACATGGGACAACCAGGATGTGCTATCCGTGCCGGCAAACGGAGCGGGAGACGATCCCTCGGACCCAGTAGCGGAGATCCACCTCGAGGCTGATAAGACGGCATAAAGCCACTAAATATGTACGACGTATGATGCAATGGAACAGGGCACGCCAAGCGAGGCAAATGTACCTTGTCTCTTTCTCTATATATTTCTCTCTTTCTCCTTCTCTCTTTTTATTCTCTCCCTCCCCCTACAGGTGTCGTCACGTGTCAAGGGAGTAAACGAACAATGAATCAAAACCAGGGTAGATATTACACGGGAAAACAAAAACACAAGACAAGACGCTCGTCCACGGACGATGATGATCAGGGCGCTTGTGATCGGCACCAATAGATATACACATAGAGAAGTGGGGTGGGGAAAGTGGCAAGTCCAGGGAAACCGAAAGAAAAGCATTGTTCTGGAGCAGGCAAATGAAAAAAACACGGTGATATGGTCGACCAAGCCTCTTTCAGAGGGCCGGGAAGGGGCTAAACACTTTTTTCTTTCATACTATCATTATCGTTACAACCACGGGGGAGGATTATTCGCATTGCATGCATCGTTACGGTACTGTATGGGGGGAGAGTCATGGTATATATAGTATAGTGAGGACGCTCATGTCACGTCATGTCTCGTCACGACGTGTTTTCTGTGTCGGGGCCTGGGACGGATGTTGGTGTTGGTAGACTGGGCTGGGTTGGACTGTTCAGCATAATAGTTCTAAAGATGGGGCTCAAAATTGGTATTCTTGGTATTGTCACCTAGCCGGACTAGGCTGGGATGTATGTATATGAGGAGAGGTGCAAAAATTACAAAAATGATTTATAAAAAAAGGGGGGGGGAAAGAGAAGAAGAATTGATATTCTCAGCTGGGCTAAAGATGAGATATATGTAAGCAGGACGCTCAGAAAACACCAGTATCCCCTTGAGTGCGCGAAGGCGCCAACTGGGTCACTACTGGGATGATTGACCAATCATACCTAGGGCTAAGTAGAGTCTACCTTTATCTTCTATATAAATTACACTATATAAAAGTATACGTAATCTTCTATATTATATAGAGCTACATCTCCGTAGCTAAGTTTATAGTGAATACCAAAGTATCCCTTGTGTAGCGGCCAGATGTGGGTACCGTGACCCGGTTGGCGCCTTCGCGCACTCAAGGGGATTGCCATAAGCAGGTCCCGACATCCTCGACGGCTCCGACAATAGTATATGTGACTGCTCTCGTGGAGGTGGAGGTTGGCACGGAAGTTTCAACATTGTCGAAGACGGCAGATGACCTCTCCTCCCCATCCCCATGTCTAGTGCAGCGTGGCACCACGACACGATACCCAACAAGTCTAGACAGCAGGCCCCCCCTTCTGGGCTAAGAGCGGGCGGAGGGAGAAAAGCCAATAGCCAGCCGATGATGGTGAGATTGTGAGGGTGTACTTCTGGTGCTGATGGCCATTTTCTTTGATAAGAACGTGACCGTTGCAGAAAGAGGAAAGTGTCGCGAGACAGGACATGTCGTGCATCAATTGATGTACGATGTGCCTGAGCATGGCACCCTCGTGATCAATACAACGAGACGCCGTGCGAATGAGCCATGATGAAGTGACGGAGGTGTCATTGGACTCCGGAGAGCGGGAAGAACGAATATGGAAATGCCAGCAATCGTGAAGGGATTCCGTATCCAGCATTCAGCCAAGCCAAATGCTGAGGTCTGACTGTCTCGGCTGCACGGGCCACTGGCGCCCGCCCGCTGGACCGCTGCCAGAGCTGCCAGAGCTGCCAGCCTCGAGGTCACAGGTTCAGTGGCCAGCCTGCTGCGTCCTCATTGGCCGGCTCCCCTTTACAGCGCGCACCGTAGCCGCACGTCATGCCCCCCCCCTCTCTCCCTCCATGCCCCACGCGGCCACGCCTGTCTGGATTTGGCGTCGTTGTCGTGCGGCGGAAAGCTCGTTGCTCCGCGCGCCCACCACACCCCCCCGGGCATCTTTGCTGTGCTTGTCGCTGGCCAATATCCTCGATCCCGGATCCCAACTTGCATCCGCCAGAACTGACCAGACTCTTTCTCGACCGGTCCTACACCCTGCAGCCAACAACAGTGTGACGACGACGCATCTTTTCAAATTGCGACGCAGTGTCCACAAAGCTTGTGTCACAGCTGACCATATAGACCTAACCCATCTTCATTCGTCTCCTCCAACCAATTCTTAGCCAACTTCATTTCCCATCGACGACATCTGGCTCCGTGACAACCTCAATCCTTCTCCCTCCTAGCTTCTTTAAAGCCCATCTGCATTCTTTTCAATATGGTATGTCCTGTCCACTACCCTCCCGCATCGCGAAACTCGCAGCTCGTCTCTGAAGCAGCTCTCATTGCCCTGCGTGGCGCCGCGCTAAGTATAGTTATGGCACGCATGTTCTCTGCCTTGTCCTCACGTCCTCATCTTGTCAAGTCTCCTTGGCCAAATCTTTCCCAGATGAAAGTG
The DNA here is from genome assembly GCA_018360205.1 of Claviceps digitariae. NCBI lineage: Eukaryota > Fungi > Ascomycota > Sordariomycetes > Hypocreales > Clavicipitaceae > Claviceps > Claviceps digitariae. Next base: position 12,966 of record SRPT01000209.1, read on the forward strand.
ACAATGAATCAATGCTTGACTAACGTCTCCTTCTCTTGTCTTCTGCATTTTCCAGGCTGATACTGGTCTTCCTCCCAACTGGGAAGTGCGCCACTCCAACTCCAAAAATCTCCCTTACTACTTCAACTCTGTTGAAAAGGTGTCTCGATGGGAACCTCCGCAAGGCACCGACACGGAAAAGCTCAAGACGTACATGGGTGCTCATCATAGTGCGGGCTCGCGTCCCCCTGCCGTTCCGAGTGCTGCCGAGGGCAAGATTCGCGCTGCCCACTTGTTGGTGAAGCACAAAGAGAGCAGACGTCCGAGTAGCTGGCGAGAGGTAAGTTTACGCTCATTCATGTCGACATCGCCCCTCGTTGATGGACAGCATGACTGTGAAATGGGCGGTTCTCTCGCTTATCGAGCATAACTAACGGCCATCACCAAACTATAGTCCGAGATCACACGTACCAAAGATGAAGCAATGGAAATTATCAAGGCGCACGAGCAAAAGATCAAGTCTGGAAGCATCTCGTTGGGAGATTTGGCGCCAACCGAGTCCGACTGCTCTTCCGCTCGCAAGCGCGGCGACCTTGGGTATTTCGCTCGTGGTGATATGCAGAAGGAGTTTGAGGATGCCGCCTTCGCTCTACGGCCCGGCGAGATGAGCGGGGTTGTCCAAACAGCTAGCGGGTTGCATTTGATTGAAAGGTACAGTTATCCAATAACAATTAGGATGATGCACGCCGCATTTTTTTTTCCGCTCCTTCTCCCAAGAGGTGCGCCAACGAGATTGGAAAAGCTGACGCGTGGCGCTAGATTGGAATAAAAGTGAAGATATGCGAGAAATGGTCTTCTGTTGGCGCCAGCAGCCAATAAAATAAGACACTGCGATTTATAAGACTACAAGAAAAGAGAAATGACAACAAAAAAAAACACATGCAGTGCCCAGTGTGCGCCATACAGAAGTGCTTGATTTTGCAGAATTGAATTACCATATCATTTCATGTTAAATGATACTCTCTCTCTCTTGGCAATATTTACCATGTCCGTAGCCTCTATAATTCTGTCCTTTATGCGGAAGCCTTTCTCGCTAGCTTATTATACTTTTTTCTTTCACTTTCTTTTTTGTTCACTTTCTTTTTGGTAGCTTTGTCTGCTGATATCGTCTTCTATGTACAGTTGTCGTTCACATTCATTCATTGCATTCATGCTCTGTTTGATCAATCATGCCGCCATGAGAAGGGTCTCAAAGCGACAACAACACTCTGCGCCGCAGTGTCTACTATCCCTGTGTATTGTCTCCCCCCGTCACGTAAAGAGAAGTAACGCAGTCAGAAAGAGGGCAACCGCTAGCTTATCGCGAAGCTAGTGCTAAGACCGCACCTTTGAAGGGTTCCAGCGTTGTAAATGCGACTGTCATGACTCCAAAGATGGTCATGGACAATACGGCATACGGCGCGGCGCGACTCTGAACCTCATACAAGTACGACACCCCCATGGCAGCACCATTGATGCCGATGGCAGTGCCAGTCGCGACAGTCATGAGATCATCTGCCTTTGCATCCACTTTCTGCTTCTCATGGTCGGCGGACGGGTCTGACGCCGGAATTGACAACTTCTCCAGAAGAATCGGGTAGAAGAGCTGGCCGATGATGCCGTTGCTTACCACGAGGGTTGCATTCAGAGCCAAGTTCCCACCAAGCGTCTTGACGGCTGGCTTGGCCAGCGCCAAGGTCGTACTTCGGGCGGCAAAGGCCAGTGCCTCTGGTCCATCTAGCCCGAACCCAGATGCGAGCAGCACCGGCAAGAAGACGTTTCCGACAGCAGCAACAGAGCAGAAGAAGAAGATGACGAGGCCTGATGAGCTGAACAGCTGGCGCCGGCACTCGTAGAGCTTGAAGCCCCATGCGACGATGCCGCATTCGAGAAGTGAGAGCGCGAAGTCGCCTGCTCCGAACCAGTCATTGGGATCATCAGCAAGGGGAGCTGACTTTGCGAGCGCGGTCCAGATCGAGTACAGAGGAATCCCGCTGCTGAAGCCCTCGAGCACGGTTGCGATTCCACCATTCTGGTTGAGGACCCCCCTAAGGCGGGTGTAACCAAGCATCAAGGCCGTCGTGACCAACACAGGGTTGATCATGGTGGCCAAGGCGTGTCTGCAGCGGGCGCTGGCGATGAGGAAGAATGACTGCTTGGCCATGCGCTGCAGGCGGACGGCAATGATCCAACAGAGCCATAACGCGAAGCCATCCAGGGCTCTGCTGTCGGAAAGAGCCATCTGCAGGGGTATTCCAAGGGCTACGATGCCAATCAGACATGTGAAGAGGTAGCCGTTGCGTTTCAAACAGTTCCACACATCTTTTTCATGCTTATTGTTTTTATTCGTCTGGTGGCTGACATCTGGAGAAGAAGACGACTCGTCCTCCATCTCTGCTGGGGTTGTTTGGCGGTGGTCCCCTGGCAACGTGGACGATGGATCATCATCAGGGTTTTCCGACACCGGATCATCCAAGGTCAAGTACTTCTTCCACGACGACCTCTCGTAATGAGGGAACACCGCGGAGGCCGTGGCGTTCTTCTCCCCACCAGATTGAGTTGGTGTGGGACTCCCCTTCTCCTTGGCGGCACGGCATCGCATGAGGCCTGAAATGTAGGACTGGGAAGCCGAGAGGATGGACAATCCTGCTAGACTCAAAAAGAATACCCCTATCCAGGAGACCACATTCGTGATAGCTAGGGGAAGTGTGGGTTTTGTTTTATATATATTCATGAGAGTCAGCTGTACGAGTTTACTCTTCCTTGGGTTATACTTGTTTCTTGCATTTTCTTTTCTCAAATATTTCTCCTTCTTTTTGCACCCGCATACAAGACGGTTCACTTACCCGAGGTTGCGACAATGTACCCAATATCGCGCATGCTGAGCATATGATCGAGCATGATTATCGGAACGCTGAATCCCACACCCAGCTGTGCATTGATGAAGTCGACCTATAAAGCGCATTGGTTACAAAACGCAACGGGTTTTTTTTTATATTCTAATTTCCATGGAAAGAAAGAGAGAAAGAAAGAAGAGAGGGGAGTAGGTAGAGAGAAAGCTCGAGAAATATTGTAAGAGATACTTGGCACTCACATTCGTCTTGATCCACCGCCGATACATCTCATTGCAAGTCCGCGAAAGACGACCCGCCAGCGTCATGACCAAAAAGACAAGAATCATAATCAGGATGGACGCAAAATATTGGAGTTGCGCCGACGCCAGCGCCAGACTCAACCCCCATATGTGCAACTCGCTTGCGAGATAGATGACCGAAACCAGGACCACGTTGAGGAAGTGCTCCCTGGCCTCGTTCCATCGGCTTCGCCAAACATTTGAGTCGGGCATTTGTTCGGGGGTGTGTGTGTTTGTCTCTGACGCTTTTTTTTGGCCCGTTTCTTTTTTCTTTCCTTCTGTCTTTCCTGTCTTGGATTGACACGTTTAGGCGACAAGGGGAGGTAATAAAAAAAGGGAAAAGAAGAGCGGACCAAGGCGACAGGGAAAATAATAACTTGGACGAGAAGATTCGCTCAGGGACACGGTGCCTTATTTGAACCCCGAGGATGGCTTTTAAAAATTCCGGCTCTTGAGATGACAAGGAGGGTGGAGAATGGGGGACGGGGGCAGGAATGTCGACTTGTTAGTTGGAGGTTGAAAAGTAGGAATGCATCATCATGTGTACGAAGCAAGGTTTCTTTCGTTGTTCACTCGTGCTACTCCGCCCGGCGGTGTTCGTGATCCCTGTTTCTGGGCTTCTAGAAGTTAGATGTCCGGATCGGTGAAGAGGTTTCAATCGGGATGACTATTTTATTCTTTTTTTTTTTTTGTTTTTACTGTATTGAAACGGGAGTAAAATGCAGGGGGGAGGGGGGAGGGGAGCGTTTCTCACGGAGACGTTACACCGAGATAATGCTGGTATGCAACGCGGGAAGCCGGGCCTATCGAAGTGATGATGATTCCTGGAGAGTTAATAAGAAGCAGAGATGACGAATGCGTTTACTTTTTATCTTTTTTTGCGTCTTTTTTTTTTCTCTTCTGCCGCCTTTTCTTTTGTCCTTTCGGCTGCTGGGGAGTTGGAGAGCGCGTGGCCAGCCAAAAGTGAGATTGTCTGTCGTGAAGTATTGTTCACTCTAAACTGACACGGTGCGTTGTTGCGTCTGGGGGGTTGGTTCATCTGATAAGAGTGTCATAATGAGGACTAGGCACGGCAAAGGTGTTTCGTTACTTTTGTTACTTTCCTTTTTCTTCCTTTTTCCTCTCTTTTCCTTGTCTTGAACTAAAAAGCAAGATCAGCTCCATGTTTTCGATATGGACTGCAAGGCCAAAGTCTACGAGGCAAGCAAGCTTGTTATAGAAGCGCCTTTTTAAAAAAAATAATAATAATAAAAAATAAATAAATAAATCTGAGTTTGTTCTTCTAGGCTCTCTATGGCGTTATAGACTTGGATAGCTAAGAGGCCGTGTGGGGGAAGTACAAGAAACAGGTTCCTTCTTCTCAGATCACATTCAACTCAGCTTGAGAAAAGGACCAGAAAAAGCATATGCATAGAAACGCAAAAGAAAAAAGGCAAGAAGGCAGTTAATGGCAATCAAAGAAGAAAAAGAACAGGCTAGACTATCTTCATACAACTCACGGGATGCTTCACAAGAGACGAGATAAAATCTACTCTGGCAACTCTCTCTATAACATGTTTTGCTCACGGCCTGTTTTTCAAAGAGTTTAGGAACGCTCTTTTTTTTTTTAAAAAAAAAAAAAAACATCAAGGCGGAAACATGCCGGTGAACGGGCAGCTATCGTTTCGGCTTGGTAGAACAAATTCAGGGGAGGGGAGGAGAATATCCGCCGAGTGTGATACGGGTAAGACGTGGCCCTGGTGGCGGAGGGGAGGGGGAGAGGAACGCAGATTGATCACCTGATGCGAGCGATACAGCATCACAACCCGTTGTGTACAACAGGACATGGCAGCCGCACACGGAAACATTGAAAGTACAAAACTTGACGTGATGCTGATCCTGTGAGAAACGGCCCAGTTCGTCTGGCGGAAGCCGGGCCGGTGGTCCGAAGACAAATGAACGGCTGGCTGGTGCCTGAAGACGGCAGTCACGGCTCACGACTCAGTCACGATATGAAGGGAGCTTCCTTGTCCAGCACTGCGCAAGCCCAACGAGTGGCAGGAGCTACCGACACGGAGTGATTGTGGATGGGATGGACCAGATGGTGCGGGACCGCGTGCCGGCGTGGCCCGTGCGGCGCTGTGAGTGTGAATCGGACCGCCATTAAGGGTTGGCTTATCGGGCACCAGCTCTGGCGTAAACGGCACCAAAAGTGTGGCTAGGCTTGGTTGAATACTAATGTCACTAAAACCTTTTAAATATATAAAAATATATAATAATTAACTAAAACTATATATAACCTTAAAATAAATTCTAAAAAATAAAGCTTAAATATTTCTAAATAATTATAATTTAAATAATATTATTAATATTTATTTATATTTATTATAAATTAAATTAAAACTTATTATTTTTTATAAATTACTTTAAAAATATTATAAAATTAAAATTTAATAAATACTTTAAGGTTTTATTTAATTACTTTACTTTTAAAACTATAAATATTCTTTTATATTAAAATATTATTTTATATAAATAATTATAAATATATAAAGATTTAAAAAAATCTATTAAATTTAAAATAATAATAAATATATATATATAAATATTCTTTAAAAGTATATTTTAGTTTTTAAATTTAATTACTATATATATAATATTTTTAATATATAGAAATATTTTTATTTAATTTAAAATAGTTTTTTAAAGTTTTAATAATTCTATATAAAATCTAATAAATTATATAAAAAATATATACTTTTTTTATATTTAAAGAAACTATTATAGTATTTTATATATATTTTACTTTATTTTATATACCTTTCTAGATCTTTATATATACTTTTATACTTCTATAGCAAAGGCCTTACGCCACACTACGCCACATTTTTGGTGCTATTTACGCCAGAGCTGGTGCCCGATAAACCATCCCGCCATTAATCGACGCCGGCTGGGGGCACTTGCTGGACACCTGCTGGACACCTGCTGGGCACTGCCAACTGCCAATTGACTGCACATTCACTCTTCATCGTCGCTGCAACGTCGTTGCCATATCGTGTCCATTGAACGCCTTGGACGTATCTGATTTGGACGCGCAAACAACAACTTCTTGCAAGAAGAGCCAGAATCAACGCATCTCTCTCCTCTTCGCGCCTGACATGTTCCAGACGTGCCAACTGTGATACGAAACAGCAACCTGAATGCTGCTTCATCCCACGCACGCCATCTCTCGCCGCCATACCCGCATACCCGCATACTAGCATACACCACCTCGTCAAGATGGATGTCGAGCGCAGAAAACAGACTGAAGTGCTCGTTTTGCGAGCATTGCGCGCCTGCGCTATTCAGGCCGATCGCGAGGATGTGCAAGCTGCGCTGAACGACGCACAACATGGCCCTCTATTCGCCGCGTGGGTATCCCTGCGTCTGGGAAGCGATACGCTGCTGACGGCCCATGAACTTCAAATGTGAGGAATGATTTTTTTCTATTAAAAAAGGGCAATTAAAAATAAAAGTAAAAGCAAGAAAATCAAGACTCTAAATTTCGTGTTTTCTGAATCATCTCTTGACATGCAAATTGCAATATGCCCGGTTGACTAACAAACGCACCCCCACGTCCCCTCCTCGTCTCAGGTACATGGAGTTGGACCAGAGAGGCCGCGTGGATCAGCTGGCAGACTCGCATGACCTAGCCAAAGTCCAAGCCGTCACTGAAGATGATTTGAGACTGGCCATAGACCAGTTGGGCCAATCTACGGAGAATCTCAACCAGCAGACAGAGACATTGCGCCAGCAACGAGATGCTCTGTCACGGTTGGTCAAGAGGCAAGCAGATAATAGAGCCCGTCGACAAGAACTGGAGCGTGTGCAAAAGCGCAACAAGGACAGGCAACGGATTCAGCTCACGAGAGAGGTCAGACCGGGTCCGCAACATTTACTTTGTCGTTAATATGACTCATCGTCTTTAACACTTTTTTCTTTTTCTTTTCTGTTTTGTGTTGCAGGTTGAGACGATAACGGACGACATTAGTCTCAGGCTCGCCGAGCTTGAGCAACAGAGACCGTCTCTCAATGACCAAGTTGGCGCTCTGCTTGAAGCAGACGATAGACTTTTATCTAGTCTTCAGAAGTTGGGGTGGGAACTTGATCAGCCAGATCCTGATGAAGCACGAGCGGTCGAAAAGCTCCGAGAGACATGTATGAGGTGAGTTCCTAGTGTATGCTACTTTGGGTCTTCCCTTGTGAAAAAAAAAAAGATACGCGGAAGAGAAATCAAAACAATAGACTACAAAAACAATGTCTGACTAATTCTCCCCACACTCTACGCAGGTTGATAAAAACGACTGTTGAGACCGTCCGGGCCAGGCTGGACACAATCTACTTGGAGACGCTGGTCGCGGCAGAGAGATCGAACGACCTGAAGCCCGCCACGAGCGAAGAGGTCACGGAGCTCCAAGAGGAGGTCGAGTCGTTGTACTCGGAAATCTTGTCCGTTGCTCAAATGTCCACGGAACAGCAACACCTCGAGCCAGCTCTGCAGTCCATTGCCACCAAGAGCGGACAAAGCCTCGGCAAGACTGTCCTGTCACTACGTTATGTTGGTGGTTCCCTCCCTCTACGGTCCATGGTACTGGCTTCAACAGAACCACATGACCTGCCCTCTCTGTCAAACATGTATGGGGATTTTTATTTATTCATCATATTTTCCCTTTTTAGGTCAACGAATGCCTCACATATTTGCAAGGGAGGATGGTCAGGCTCCACGCCCATATCGAAACACACAAGTCCTACCAGGCTGTCGCAGAGGCCATGACGGTCACAGCCAAGGCCGAGCTGGCTGTCGACGTCATGGCACCTACCAAGGCGATTCCGCAGCAACCACTGCCTATCTCGCCTGTCCGACCCCGTACCAGCGCACGCGCTCGACGAGCATCATCCGGCAACCTCCAAGAAGAAGAATCCGCGTTGGAAACCCTCCTGAGCGGCCTAGCCATTTCCCTGCCCTCAGCAGAAGAAGAAACCCCACGAGCAAGACTCGACGCCATAGCAAAGCTCGTGGCCCAGAGGTCCCGCAAATGCGACCAAGTCGCACAAGCAGCACAAGAGAGCTTGGAAATCGTAACGAGAGCGCACCTCACGGACGTGAGACTCGCAATCCAACTCCTCAAGGACAGTCTCCTCGCCGAAAGCCCCTTTGGCGAAGTCAAGCTCGTCGATCCCGACATCGAGGGCTCGATCCTCGTCCTGCAGCAGGAGGTGGAAAAGGCAAGAGACAAGTTGCAGTCGCTTGAGGGACAAAGCGTCATGGCCAGGAGCGTTAAGAAGGAAGAGTTTGTGAAAAGGTGGGCATCCTAGATGTGGGGGATTGGGGGGGTTGTTTGTTAGTATATAGACAAGTGATACACGACTAATAATAATACAATAATAATGTTAGCAAGATGAAAACAAAAAGGGGGGGATTGTAATCAATGATTTTGTGGTGCGGATTTTATTTTGGTATTTTATTTCATCTGTTATTATTTGTACAAGAAGTCGCACTCATCCATAGCCATCACATCACGATTGGGTCTCGTATACACCGGGGGCAGCACCATGCTTGATTACCAGGCAGGTGTGCACGCCTCACCATGCAAACCTGCTGTATATCCATCTACCTATATATCTACTCGAGACTATATATACCCAAGAGTACCCTTTACCTGGCGCCAATGGACCAACCTACTGCTGTAGATGCAGACACGCGGGCTTTGAACACAGATAATTGCTCTTAGAGCTCCATAGGATCACATCATGTCGACAGGTTGCGACTGCCAAAAAGAAGGGGCGTGAAAATGAGGAAACCATAGTAAAAAGAGAAAAAAAAAAACACACACACACACACAAAGATATTTCAAATCGCTTTGCAACCCATGAAAACGCAGTATGACCAGCCCAACTAGACCAATATGCTTGGTTGGCCGATGAGGTATTTCCGAGTGAAGAAAAACGTAATCCAAGCTGGCAAGAAAACAAAGACAATGACGTGAGAAAAAAAAGAAAAGAAAAAAAGAAAAATAGAAATGCCTGGGCCCAAAACATGGCCAAAGTGCGGAAAGTGCCAACGACGGGCGGGTTCCGACGCGGCGGTTTTGGGCAATTCGTCAGCCCCTAGAAGGCTCTCCCACGTTTTGAGCATCCCTTTCCAATGTATCCATGGCATCATCCAATGCGCGCTTCCTTTCTCAATAGCAAAAAGTCTCCTTCTATTATGTTTTCGGCTGCATATCTCCAGCGAGATTCATGTGCATGATCGCATCTGCCGTCCAGTCCGCCTCGTCAGCGTCTGCCTGGTTAGAACCCCAAAAGTCAAACCCTTCTCTTCCGTCCACACCAGGAAGACTCATTCTTATTGTCGGTGTGCGTTGGCTCTCACTTCCCGATGTGCCGGGTTTGGGTCCCACAGCTGGAGCCGGCTGGTCCCCTCGGTCAGTTTCACCGTGCCGATGCTGCTGGGGAGCATCCGCAAAGTAGTCGTCAGGTCCCACCGGCTTGCTCTGCGCATGCGCAATCAGTGTCGGGGTTGTTTGTTCGTCAGTAGCCATCGTCACTGCCGCAGCCATGGAGGATGATCGGCGACCCGGAACCGGTGGAGGAGGCATATGGGACATGCGATTGATTTGAACATTGAATTCCTCATGCTCCAAAATTCTGGGTGCGTGTTCAATATTCCTCAAGCTCGAAGCCTTCGCGGGAATGCCAGCGCTACGGATGCTTCCATTTGACACGCGGTTCATGTTTGTATCAATCGCGATCCCAGTGCCGCCGCCGCCGCCACTGCCACTGCCAGACTCACCCGCTGCTGAAGCATCCAAGTCACGAATTGCAAATTGCGCAATGGTACGCAGCTTTCGAGTGACCCAGCCAGCAAGGATCTTGCCTCGTTGCTTTTCACCAAGGCGAGAACGGGGAAAATCACCCTTGCTAACAAATGCTACAATGTCCACGATGATCTGATGTTCGTTGAGGATGGCGTTGACAATGACTGGCACAATAGAGGCAAGATATGGCTTTCGGCTGACTTCGACGAGTACCACTACAAGCCCACCGGCTTGGAAAACGGCGCTACGCGGTAAGATTTCTTTAGCAAAGCGTCACACAAAGCACAGGAACAATGAAAAAACAACAAATTGAGGCAAAGACAAAAAAAGACGAAAGAAAAAGAAATCTGCACTCACCAGCCACCAGGCACAATATTGCGATGCGACCGCTCAACTGAAGACTCAATATCCATGGGGAAATGGCTCAGGCCATTGATTTCAAAAGTCTCGCCAATGCTTCCAAGTACAAAGAGGACTTGCATATCGACCAAGGCACCCCCAGGTCCTATAGCACGGCTGACGTTGTGCAGGAAGCCGAGATCACCGGTTCGGACGTAGGGAAGATTGGGATCACCGTCAACAGTTCGTCCGTCAAATCTCTCGGCATCAAAAGCATCCTTTGAGCCATAGAATGACTTGACGCAAGCCTCGGAATCAACCCAAATCTCTCCGTACTCGCCGTCAAAGCAATGCATTCGGTTTTCGGGGTTCACAATGGCAATCTGGGTTGAGACCGGTACCATTCCGGAATCTTGAATCAGCAGAGCGCGAGGATCAGATTCTACGTCAGTCGGTACAATGAGACCCCTGCGCAAGGCTTTTGTGTCAAGCCAGAGCTCTATGGGCTCGATGCACATGTACGACCTTGACGCAACCATTGGATTCAGGACATGGGAGTATACAGTGTTGATGGCTGTTCTGTCGAGGCCAACACTGGCAAAATGTAATCGCACCTTCTGGAAAACATCAACCCGTGGGCGACTCTCAGCCGTGATCATCATGTTCCTCAACTCATGCAGAGTGAAGCCCTTGGCAGGCATGACAGCCATGGCGTGATCCAGCATTTGAGGCGTTGCATACGTATCCTTAATTTTGTATCTTGAAAGTGCCACGAATAACGACAGTGGACTTTGAGCAAACTCGACGGGCGATAAAAGATATGTGGGAGAGCCTGTATAAATTCCCATGAGGCATGTATGAATGAAGCCAAGACCAGTTGTGCTCCGCACACACCCAAGCACTGGACGCGAGCTGGTCATCTGACACGTCTCCTTTTGAACTTTGCACATGCCCATGATGGTATCGTGTCCCAACTGAACTGCTATCCTGCGCTGGTCCGGCGTCCAGTACGTCCAGACAAGAACGGGATGGCCCGGCCGAACCCACGCAGGATCAATGGTCAGCCCAAGGTCTCGAAGGCCGCTGTTCTGCTTAGGAGGCTTCGTCGTGTTATAAACATGCGGAATCGCAATCTTCAAAATCTGGGCTGATTGTTTGATGTGGCTCGCAACCGGCTTGAGTTTCAACAGGTGATCTACCTCCTGGTTGACCAGCACAGCCCTGACGTTGTAGTCGGCCACAATATGGAGAAAGGCTGGGACATCCTCGTTGAGCCGATTCTGGTCGAGCGGTGCCATCGGTATGACGACGGCACCCAGATTGATACCTGCGTGAATGGCAAATACAAACTCCTCCGAGTGCGTGTACATGAGCACGACATGGTCTCCGGGTCGTATCTTGACCTTGTTCTTCAGATAAATGGCGACAGCGGCGACCTTTTGGTCAAATTTGCGCCAGGGAACGCCCTTGCCTTCTCTGCCACGTCCGTCAATGGTGCAGTAGGCAAGGTCATCAGGCTGCCGAGCCACACGCCACTGAATGAGGTCCGAGATGCAGGCGAAGTTGTTCAGGGGGGTCGAGGTGCGATCGTCAATCACGACTTCCCTTCGATCAATACCCGAATACTGCTTTTCAGCAGGGGCCAGGATATCAGATCGTGATTCCGAGGAAATCTGGGACCAAATGCCTCCGATTGGGTCAACACCAATAGGAAGATTGAGGACTGCATGCTCTACACCAAATTTGACGTGAACGCAAGGCAGATTCCCAAGGTCAAATTCTCGACGACAGAGCATGTTTCCGATTTCGCGCCTGCCATTCTTGATGACTCGCGGCAACGAGTTTGGTGGGGTTATCATGACACAGTACAGCCTGAGGTGATGCTCTTCCATGAGCACCTCCATGACTCTCTCCGCCAGAGAGTCAAGCAGAGTCGTGTCGGGTTGTCGAGGTGGGCCTCCCGAAGCAAGAGGCGCGGTAGACGCAGAGGCAGTCTCGACGACGACAACGGGCAGATGCTCATCGTTGACGAAAACGTCGAACGCGGAGCAATCATAGATCTTGGGAACATTCTTGACTATGCTCACAACCATGTGCTGCACAAAAAAGTATCGATACTCGGCAATCTCATGGCCGTGCTCAACCCATTCTACTCTCTGTCGTATGCGGTCCTCGTAAAGTCCCAGGATGAAGATCTTTCCCTCTATAACTGTGCCGAGTAAACCGGTTCGCAAGAATTCTGGCTCCACAGGCGTCGGCGTGGGATCTCCAGGATCGAACTTGTAGGGTCGGGCGTGGAAGATGAGTTCCGTATTCTTGGGCTGTGCCCAAAACCCGCCGGACAAAGAAGGCGAGTCGACCCAGATTTCTCCCACAGCGTGAGGAGATGCAAGCAGTCCGGTCTCAGGGTCAACGACGGCCAGAGTAGCATCGGGAATCGGATAGCCAAATGTGCCCACTCTCACCAACCCAGGCTCGTTTGCCGCCTTCTTGGCCACCTCATCGCCATAGGCCATAACAACCACCTCGTTGGTTTTAAGAGCCTCGCGATCCAAGAGAACCTCATTCATTTCGGTATTAGCGTGCTCCTCAGTGGTAGTCGTCGTGCCTCCACCGAGCAAGCTGCCAAACCCGTTTGAGGGTGGAGGCTTGGCTGCGGTTTCGTCTTCCTGGTCTGATTCGGAGTCTGTCGGGGTCTCTCGCTCCAACTTGAGCGGCACACCCATCCGTTCCTCTCCACCTAACCAGTCCCTCACACTTATAACCATGCCGCCATGCTCAGGAAGGCATAGCATTGGCGCAACTGCTTGCCTCGCCCTGGGGTTCCGAAGCGGACGTAGCCACCTGTCGGCCAGTACTTCGTGAAATTCACCGTCAACGGTAAGAGTGTCGATTAAGCAAATTTTTACGGCTTGGAAATTTGGTTCCATGCCCTTTTTATAGTTTCGCGTCGTCATGGGATCCTGCTGATAATTGTATGCCGCCCGCTTTAAGCCTGGATAATCGGCGACCATAATAGATGCTTTGTACTTGGTAATGAGGTGAGCATAAAGTCCGGGCACGTCGACAGCCTTCTTGTCAAACCACACTGTGGTGTGGCCGCCGTAGACTGTAAACAAAACACCTAGAATCATGCCTATACCCTGTCGTGGTTCCAAATAAGACAGCAGGATCTCGCTCTCGGATTTGGCCCCTCCAATCAAGACGCCATTCTTGTCCCTCAGGGAAGGATTGAACGTATCTCCAGGTCCGCTTCCAGGAATAGTGGATATGATGGCGCTCAGACATGCCATTTGATGCATGATGGTCCGGTGACTCAGAACAACGCCTCTCATGTCACCGGTTGGTGCTCTGGAAAACTCAATATAGGCCAAATCAGGAACAGAAAGCATAGGTACATCTTCTTTTTTCTTAGGATGATAGCTTCCAAACTCATTCGTCTTCCACCACTCGACTCCTTTCGGCCACGTCAACTTTTGGGCCGTAATTTCTCTCTGGAACGCCTTGAGGTTGTTATCCGTCGTGAGGGCAAGATGTGACTGTGTCGAGGTGAGGATGAAATTGAGGCGCTGGTAGTCTTGCAAATCATTGATAGGCACAGCAACGACGCCGGCGATAAAGCAACCGATCAGGGCAATCGCAAAATCAATGATCTCGGTATCACGATACATGAGCGCAACGCGATCGCCACGATATAGCGAGCTCTTGTCTCGGATGACCTGGGCCACCTTTTCAGCCCTAGATGCTAGCTTGTCCCACGTAATGGATGCTGTTTCCTTGCCCTTGCCATCAAGCACCCAATATGCGGGTACCTTGGCAGTCGTGCGAGCGCGATGCCGCAGTACAGCAGCCATGTTGTCAAAGCGTGACATGGCTACGCTGCCGTCGTGCGGATCCTGGATGAAAAAAGGAACCTCTCTTGGCTCCAAGGGCTGCAGATATTCCAAGGCTTCAGGAGGCGGAAAGTCGTTGGTCGTCAGCATTGGTGGGGGCATAGCTGCCGTTGGGGAAAAAGCCTCCCCAGGAGAATACCTGTGTGATACCAGCGCATAATCACCTCCTGACTGAGAGTGATCATAATGCTGCTGACCAGCAAAATCGGAAAAGTAACCCTGAGAATCCCGTAGCGTCTGAGTCCTCCCGTCGAACAAGTGGTGTTGATGCTGGTAATGGTGCTGTTGCAGTCCCGCGTCGGCATATGCTCCGTGCTGCTCCGGATTGAAAGCGTAATCCCTCGAAAGCATGGTACCACTACGAGATGATGCATCGTTAGATGTTGCAGCCGTTTGTAGATAAAATGATTCACGGTGTGCAGAGCCAGAGCGCTCGGCTACGGCACTACCTGGCCGCAACAGGCCGGCGGGACTGTCACTCTGCGCATTCAAGATTTGAGGCTGAAAGCCAAGGCCAGAGTTGGCGTGAGAGACAGGAGAGAAGGCATTTCCATCGCCTTCATCAAGAGAATGATATACAGGGACGGGATGGCCATCCTGAGGCGCATGAGTCGGGCTATCCGGATCGTGAATTCGGAGGCCAGTTCGCGGGGGGGGAGGAGTTGGAGCAGGAGGAGCTTGCGGGGGAGCACTGGGCTCGCCGTAGCCGTACTCAGCGAGAAGTAGAGCACGTCGTTTTTGATATCTAGCAGTCGATTTCGTCAGGAGCGTGTCAGACATGAGGTATTCGTTGCGGGCGTGAAGCGGGATCGGGTTCAACGGTCAGGTAGTGGTCTCGTTTGCAGCCTGGTAGAACTTGGACGTTGGGCAGGTGAGCGCTTACCCCTTTTCTGTGATATCTCCCTCCTAGGCAAATTAGAAAAGTGAGCAGTTGATGATTGATATATGCTGGCACATGGGGACATGGGAGATGTACTGACCTGGAGCTCATGCTGCAAGTCATCAAGCTTGGCCTGCAGCTCGGGATGGAAATCGGCCATGATGGCGATGGCAGAACGGCAGAACGGCACTTGGCCGGCAGGCGAAGCTAGTATGCAGCAATGTGCAAAAGGATGAATGGATGATGCTTGTTATACATGCTTTGGCGCAGCGGCCATTTCTTGGACATTGAAGGGCACAACGGCAAAGCAAGACGTTGAATCGTTGATTAGTGTGGCGGAGTCTGGAATCCGGACGGTCGTGGACGGGACGGATGACTGGGGCCGTGGGGCTCAATGGTTCAATGGTTCAATGGTGGCATTCAGAAAGCTTGACATGTCTGGTCTCTGGTCCGTGCCCAGCCCGCCAGTCTCGTGACGTAGTGGTACTCGGTGGGCAGTGGGCAGTGGGCAGGATTGGAGGACCAGCCAGCCCCAGCTGCTTCCTGCTTCCACGAACCACCGACAGATTCCATCACAGAACCATCAGACGACGGCTTCTTCTCCGTCAGCCACGATCCGCATCCAGATCTTCCGTCCATCATTTCCCATCATCTTTCTTGCCGGAACAGAAACACAGCTGCGTCACCGTCACCGTCCTCATCCCCCGTCTCCGCTCCCACTTCCAATATCCGCTTTCTCCTGCGATTCTGCGATTGACCCAGTGCCCAACATCAGTGCCTAGCGTTCGCCAAACTAGCATCGTCATGCCCGGCCCGTTCTTCCGACAAAGTTAAACTCACTTGTAATCTAGTCTGTACGCGCCGTTTGGTTCCAAGCAGCGAGACGCCAACCAATCCGATGACTAAACAAGGGGGGTCCGCTGCGGAAAATCTACGAGCAGGCGAAGAGGAATTACACATGCATCTCGTGCGTCCCTCCTCGATTTCGCATCTTCGAATAACGAGACGACCTGTTTTTACCACTGTGCCCATTCTTCGGGCTTGACACGTTGAAGTCTCAATCCAAATGACCCCCCCCCCCCCCCCCCCCCCCCCCCCCCCCCTCTCCCCTCCTCTTATCCTTTTTTTCCCCACCAGTTTCAACCGCCAGGTCGAGCTACTTGAAACACTATCACACACTTCTTCCGGGACAAGACACCGATTGTGTGTGAGACTGAACTTACAAAGGTTATAACTAAGACGGCAGCTTACAACATGAAGCATGACTGTCAGCTGCAACTGGGTACTTATCTGAACCCTTCACTATTCTGGTGTGACCACAATCTCTCTGCGGCTGCTGTGAGGTATAAATTGAAACCGCCCAACCTCTCCCGTCTCTGTCTGGTCAAGCCTCTCTTCAAGCCCCCCGACCAATCAAGGTCATGATTCTGCAGCTCAAGTACAGCGATACCAGCATCGGAGCCAGTCGCTTCTTGTTGTTCGTCCGGAAGAGAAAGTCGCGACCCAGCATCTCCACAAACCCAGTGTAGATTGAGATTCCAGCCAAGCTGGAGTCTAGAACAGCGGACACTATGTTGGCTGTAACGAAATCTTCATTGTACGTAATTATTCAAGCTCAATCGGATGGTAATGGAAATGAGCGCGTCAATCGGCAATCCACAGGCCAGACAAAAGGCCCAGGGCAGCAACGTCCACTTGGTCGGGATAGAAACCACACTCAAACGAGCACCGATGCCTAGGTCTCGAATGCTTGATGGAAGACCAGTACTGAACGCAAGGTGTTCGAAATCATCCCCGTCCGCTTTCCCCAGGTTCAGGCTACTGATAACACTGTGAAAGATGACGCCAAACCCAAGCACTGGGAACGCCGCGATCTGAGACCGGAATGCATGGCGGATCTCTTCCGAGTCTCGGGTCTAATGTTTCAGATCCTCCAGATCACTGTCGTACCTCCCATCATCATTGCCCCGCGCGAGGAGCGTTGTGAGGTCGTCAGATGGCCTGGCGGTCGTTCTGTTCGGCCGAGTGCAAGAGCATGTGTGAGACTTGTGCTCCGTCTGCATCTACGTCAGGCCAATCCGTAATGATATTCTCAACCACAGCATGGATAAGGCCGCATTTCTCTATCTCTTTTCGACGTAGTACTCGCCCAAGAAATCCAGTAAGAAGATGAATACAGCCGACGAAAGCGCAATCGCCGGCGGCCAAATGTAGGCCCACCATCTGTCGTCTAGGCCAACACAACTGGCCGGACTGATGGCCTCGTAGGCTGGATCGAGAAGGTGCGCAGAAGCAGTAGCAATGATGACGAAAGCGCCGAAATACCGCACAAAGAGGTACACAGACAGTGGAATCCTCGGTCACCCGGTGCGAGTGGCTAGCAGCGGAATCAAGGTCACGAGCGTGGAGACGATGAGAATGACGAACATGGCGGAGACGTGCAGGCCAAGTCGGATCATAATAGCCGTTACCATCATGTTTGAATGGCAGATGATTTCAGCCAGGGGCGTGCTGTCTAGGCCGACGGAATTCGCATTAAGGCGGCCGTTGCTTCTGCTATGTTGAGAGACGTGTCGACCGTCAAGGGAAAGAAAGGCGGCTAGTTTTGCAAGAAAAGATGCTCTGAAGTACCTACATAGTAGGTCCCTACTTGTATTAAACTAGGCTGTTCTGGAGGACAGAGATCGAAACGTATCTTTTACTAGGTAGGTGCGTTGGAGCGCATGCTTTCAAAACATACCTATGTAATGTATGTACACATGTACCTTGGTGAATCTGGAATTTATATCCGCATGTACCTTGTTGGATAATTTTTCAGCATACACTCACTCACCTGGGTACGCAGATTCATGAATCCCCTGCTTCATATCCGCAAATCTCAACCTCTGCGCCCCAACATCATGGTCAACATAGCGCGACTGAAAAAAACGGCTGCCCAACCAACCACCACCACCGCCCAAACGGAAATGGCAACGGCAACGCCGGGCGCAATGTCATAGTACCCCGTGACGATGCCGCGCGGGGACCACACCGCCTGCACACCCAGCGGCTTCGAAAAGCTAGCTCACTTGCTCCATGGGGCTAAAAACACCGATGGTGCCGGAGTCGGTTCATATGTACACATCTCACTGTACATACATATGGATGTTGACGCTGAGGACGGCAGCCTCGCCAGTGCAGTTGGCGTGCAGGGCGAGAGCCGAGGCGGCAGCACTGAGGGCGAAAGGGCGCCCTGGTCGCTGCGCGTTTATGTGCTCGTCGCACACAGAACAAAGGCAGATACGCGACGCGCCGCGCCGCGTCCCCATCAACGTACCGTCAGGCTTCTTGACCCGTGGGGATTGGTCGTCTCGTACGGCAATCTGAAATAACTTTTCGGGTATTGATGACCCCTGCACCGGGCCGATACACTCCGGGGCTGGAAATGACGCTCATGGGTCTCGTATCGACGAGCATCTCGAGGTTTCCGGTCCGCCCGGACGGTGTTCATTATCCCCGACCCACTTGAACGTACGAGAAAAAAAAAGGAAAAAAAAAAAAAACGTGGGCAGAGTAATTTCCCATCTCCTACCTAGTTGGCAACGGGATAGCCCTCATTGCCATTCTCTTGGTGTTAGCTGTTGGCAATGGCGGCCCTTGATGCCACATGGCAATAACCTTTTTTTTTTTTGAAATGCAACTGATGCCATGAATCGGCCAGCGTTTGTAGCAGCGTGCAGATGGCTCCCTTGTGGACGGACAGTGTTCCTATTCCGGAAACGAAGCTGGCAGATGGACCATGGCATTGAACCATGACTTTGGAAATTCAGACAGGGTCAGGGATCTGAAGGTACATTGTATACCGCTCTTTTTACAAAAGACGGTGGCAATCGCTCGGCTGCTAAAGAGGAGGCTTGTTCTTTGTAAATTATACAGTGCGTTGTAGGTAATTCCAAAACTCTATGCACTAAAATTGTATGGCGCAAGGTTCGGAATTGCCTACACCCTAAGTACTCGCGAAACGCCATCGACAGGGGAAAGAATCTGGATCCTCCTGCCGCACGTGCTGCTGCCTGTTTCGGAATATATCCGTCGACCGGCTTAGTATTCTTCCTCTTCGTTAGATGTTCGATTCCACGACGGCGCGTGCGTATTCGATGCCTCCACCCATCACGATCGGCAACTGAATTCTTTGAAGATCAGCACACGCTCGGGCCCCGTCTCGCTCCGCAAGCATCAGGGCTGCGGTATTGCATGGGGTAATATACACTCTAATCCTTGAATGATTTTACAAAGGTACAAGCCCCCCACCTTAGCAGCCGAACACACGTGACCTTTCACACAACCGTTAGTAGGGGTCCCTGTAATATAGCAAGGGACCTATATATACTTTCCCTCCCCTATAGAATAGGTGGGAACTAATATACTCCCCATGTCATTACAATTTCCGGGGTGCCAGCTGATTGGTCCGATCACCCCCTGCAAAGTCATTTTGTAAAATCATTCAAGGGCTCGAGTGTACATACATAGCCAATGACTCAAGTAAGGAACGAGAGACAGGGGGAGGCGACGAAACGGGGTTTCCCATGTCAGGACATGCCCAAAAAGGTCCCCCTCCCCCTGGCATATATAATAAGAGGTGAGTGTCTCTCTCCCGACTTTATCTCGCCAACAAATCCATCGATCCTCTCCAATACAACTCACTTGCAACCCACCTCACGTTTAAGTTCCTTATAAAAAATCTCAATATGCACTACCTTACCCTTCTTTTGGCCGCCGCCGCTACGGCTTCTTGTGCCGCCGTTGACAAGAGACTAAATTTCTCCATGTGGTGCACTAATCCAATCGACACCGCCGGCGGATGCGAGAAATTAGGCTACACGGGTTATTGCGTGAGTCGTTTTCCTACAGGAGCAATAGGTCTTTGCCCGAAAAGAAGAAGAAGAAGAAGACGACGAAAGACTCGTTGATACTAATCGACCTGCCCACAGTGCACCGCAAATAAATGGGGCGTGTTTACACAACAAAAAGACATTGCCCTGTCTGCCGGGGGTTTCATAGCTGATAGTTGCGAGTTTGGCAACGGCCGTCCCTACTGCGTTTAGGTGGAATAGTCTAGTCTCATGGTTTTTGTTTTCTTTTGTTGTTGTTTTTTTTTGTTGCTCCAAAAACTAGAAGGAATAAATAAATGTAACCGTCCTTACTCGTTTATGGCTTCCAAGTTTACATCTTGGTGGGTCCGCTTAGACACTTAGGACAAACGGCTGCGGAACTGCCTTTAAATCGACTAGACAGAAGTTGTTCATGACATTCAATGTGCAGGTTGTGTCGTATTATTTCGTTATTCTTTTATGCTTTGTTGTTGTTGTTGTTGTTGTTTTTAAATCTCCCTTGCGTTATCGTTTTATCTTATTATCGTCTTGAATTAAAACTGTTCTACAAGTAGAGACATGCTATTGGCGACAAACACTAGCTAGAACAAGAAAAGAAGAAGAAGAGACTAGGGGGAAAAGTTAAACGTGCCCTCCTTCATGCACTGCAACGTACAATATAGACTTTGAAGCCTTGTTTGTGTGGATTGCGGAGGAAAGCGCACGGCCTGTTTCAGACTACGCTCCCACCTGGTCTAGTTTACAACGAGCAGAGCCAGCGCTAATGCTGCTTGTTTTCCTAAATACCATTATCCTGTGCGTTCTAGGAAGTACAGATGCCCTTTCGCAAAGTCCACGTAGCTAGGTAAACTAAGCTACTGGCAGGAAGCAGCAAGTAGGAGACTAAATGTCACAAACTTAGGCCTTTATACGAGCTTCATCCATGGTCAGCTTTGATTCCAACCTGTTGCGCGTGAGTAGATTGGCGATATGGTCAGGAAACCCTCTATGTTTTTTGGAATTACCTACAACACACTATATTTGACGCATGGGCTTTCGTTTTTGCTTTATAATGACCACTCTTTTGCTTCTACAGTGCTCTACATCTCGAGGAGGTAGCTTCCAAGTTGAGAGAACTGCTGTTTCATTGTCCAAGGAAGGGAACGAGACTCAATGCGATAACGGAGGCCGCATTTACTGTGTTTAGGAGATAATGTTCGGCCGTGTTTTTTTTTTGGTTCTCCGGACCTTAATTCTGTAGTTCCGGAGGTCTATGGTTGTACGATTTCTTAATTTATTAGAGGCGTTGCATTAGTTTTATATGAACTTTGGGAAGAGCAATATAGGAGAGATATAAACATAATTGTTTCGTGCATTATAGACATCTATAAATACGTAAGTAGCGTCCTGCCATGCATAAGTGCTATTGTAAGGTAAAGTTAGTTGCCAGCCGGAAGAGGTATCTGAAAAATAAAATATAAAGAGTATCATAGCGTTATCTTTTTTTTTTTTTCAATTTTATCTGTTATATATGTGTATAGGTAATCCCAGTTGAGAACTCTTTCTTTTCAAGTTTCCCATTTCCTGCTGCGCATTGGAGCTGTTACAGTCTGCAGGTTCCTGCCCATAAACGGCAGGATTTCACCCACCTTACGTTGAATATAAAATCTCTGATCTTACATACAGTTGACCACCTGAATGTTATCTTTGCATTCCTTCTTTCCATAATTCTTTTAACGCATCGCGGATTCCGCTAATGCGATGCCTACGCGCCGTATCCAGCTCGTAAAAGGAGCGTTATTGGTGAGAACAGTATTAAAGGTTTACAGCAAATTAATTAAACTTAGAAGTTAGAACCTTCCTACTCTCATCACTAACTATTAAAATAGAGTCTTCATCCCTCAACTTAAATTTTTTCAGTCCATCAAACCAAACGCACTTCTATTCTTTTCAAAAACCCCAGTATGCAGTACCTTACACTCCTTTTGGTCGCGGCCACGGCCGTTTCCGCCGCCGCAGTCTCCGGTCTTGATAAGAGGCTCAACTTGAATATTTATTGCGCTGGTACCAATGATGACGGCGGTTCCTGCAACACCCTCGGCTTCATGAGCCAATGCGTAAGCATTTTTTTTCCTCCATGTCTCCCGTGGGTACAGGTAATTCCGAACATTTACAAAATGTTCGGAATTACCTACGACCATCTGTATATGTGTGTTTGACACAAATGGGCTTTTATTTCCTTGTTTACTTTACTGATCGCCCTCGCGTCTACAGTGCCGCACATTTCGTGAAGGTCAATTCCAATATCCGTTCACCGCCCTCCTGTCAGAAAGGTCCTATGGGCATTGCCTTGGAGATGGCCTGGTTTACTGTGTTCAGAAGATGAAGAAGAGAGATTAGGTGTAAGCCTAATTCTGTAATTTCTGGGGTTTAAGGTTGCAAAATATCTCAATTCGTCCGAGGCATTCATGACATTAGATTTAAACATACTTGATATCAGATCTCGCTTTAGAAAATAATATATAGGCGAGATACACAAACAACTTTTTTGCAGTGTATTCCATTCATCCATATTAACGTGACTAGTGCCCTGCCATGTATTCTTACAACCTCGCTGTTGCGTGTTCATTACATTGAAAAATAGTATTGAATATGAAAGGATTTTAATTTCTATGTAGGCTATATATGCCAAATAATTGTACTGATATATGTACATGGGATGACAATAGTTTTTACACAGAAGCAGGTATCGCAAATTCAGCAGATCTTATAAAGAGAAAAAAAAATAGGGTTATTTTTAAATTTACCCGTTAATTAGCTAAATTCGCGATACCTGCCTCTGTGCAAAAACTATTGTCATCCCACTGTACATGCGTTTAGGAACGAGAGATGCGCATTTGTTACGGTCTGCAGGGTCCTGCCCATAAGAGGCAGGATCTCTTGCACCCTCCGTTAAATAGATCATCTTTTTGACCTTGTATACACTTGACTACCTAGCTGTGACTTGTCTATTCTTTATTCTCATGGCCTTTATCACGCATCGCGGACTCCGCCAGTACCTATGCCTACGTGCCGTATCCAGCACATAATAGCTTCATCAAGTTCTCTAACCAAGGTAACATAAATAAAGCAGCAGGTAGGTAATATTATCTAAAGAGTGTAGATCAAATCCATATACCAGCTAAATCTATTGTAATTTTTACTTTTTAAATATATATACATATATATACATATGCATATACAGTTTCATTATTAAACCTTTTTTTTTAAAAAAAACCTCTTTTTTTTAAAAAAAAAGGTTCGCTTTTCTCACTGCGCATTGAAGCGTTTTTCATAATCACGGCATATAAGGGCGCTTTATAGCAAAGTACTTGAACTTAGTCGAGAGAGCCTTTTGGTCCTTTTTGTTCCGACTTTTGACTATTAAAAGAGAGTCTTCATCCCTCATCAAAGAGTGTCTTGATTCAATTTCCCCCATCTTCTCAATCATTTCCGTCTATTGTAGCAAACGCACTTCTACAAATAAATCCCTTCGTATAAGAAATATGCAGTACCTTATACTCCTTTTGGCGGCCGCCGCCGCAGTCCCTGCCGAGATAGTCCCTGACCGTCGCCCTGGCCATGGCCGTGGCCGTGGCCGTGACCCTGGCCGACCTTCGAAGCTTAATTTGACTGTCTATTGCGCCGATTACGTAGCTACCGGCGGTTTCTGCGAGGATTTGGGCACCAATGGCCGCTGCGTAAGAATTAATCTATTATATTTGACCTAATTGTGCCTTTTTTCTTCTTCTTCTTCTTTATTTACCAACCACGTTTTTTTGCCTCTATAGTGCCGCACAAGTGCAGGAGGTCCGTTCACAGATCCGGAGACCGTCGTCGATTCGTCTAAGATGTGGTATTCCTATGGGCATTGCCAAGGCGATGGCTTCGTATACTGTGTTTAGAAGAGAGAAAGTAGTGCTGGGCTTTTTTTGTTCCCCCCAAGGCTTGATTCTGTGGTCCAAGGTTATAAAACGACTCGATTTGTCCGAGACATCGCCTCAGTTTCATGCAATGCTTCTAATAACTCTCGCTGTAGGAAGAGCTACATAAAAAAAATTGGTTTTTTCAACTGCATTGTATCCGTAACTAGTGCCCTGCCATGCGTTCTCATAGCTCCGCTACTGCGCGTTGACATTATATGGGGTCGGTCACCCGGTGTGGTTGAGGTTGCGCGCAATACACAATACATAATGCGATATGCACATTCATTTTTTTTTTTTGCGAGAAGGTCTGGAGACTGGTTGCCCCTCATCTCTGATGCCACCCACGAGGCCTCTGGCCCTCGTCTTTCCTTTGGCATCACAATTTTCAACAGATAGAGCCTTCCACACTCAGCCGTGTGTTGTGGGCTTTAGCTAGTTCTTTGTTTTCTGTGGAAAGTCCTTCTTCACGTCCATCACGAATCCACTTTGGATTAGACGACTCTGCTGTGCCAAACCTGCCTGGGTATTTCTTAAACGAAAGTGCAGCATGACTGTGGCTCCTGTCTGGTGTTAGGGGATTTGGATTTAGACGCCGGCCGAACTAGCCACGTGGGATCCACGCTGGACTAGAAATGGCAGGGTAGTTTTGCTATTCGCGTTTCAGACCCCCTTCCTGGTATGGTTTATAATGGGCACGGCCAGCACTCATGCTGCTTATTTGCCTAAATACTGTTCTGTGTATGTACACGTGTACATACAATACACCCCCTGAATGATTTTACACATCTACATGACAGGGGGTCTTGGCCAATCAACTATCACTCCAGATGCTACGCTAGCATGGGGGGTACAGCCATATCACCTGTTTTATAGTGAGGGATAGGTAGCTATAGGTCCCTTGTCTATGTTATAGGGGCCCTATAGGGGCCCTGGCTAACAGCCCTAGAGGTATCACGTGCGCTCTGTTCGCTAAAGAGGGGGGCTTGTACCGGTGTAAAATCATTCAAGGGGTCAATGTATTGTATGTGTATTGTACTTTCTAGGAAGTAGGGACGCCCTCTGTCAAGTCGCTCTAAGCGAGGTAACAAGCTGAAGTGAGAGCGTAATTAACTCAATCCATGGTTTGCTAAGGCTTCGGTGCTTCCGCGTGAGGAGATCGTCTATCTAGTTGGGAAACCCTCTCTTATTGATTTAATTTTCATCCTTTCCCCACGCGGAAGCACCGAAACGGTATCAGTAATCCCAGCATCATGGCTAATTTGTCGTAGCGAAGTGTCCAAACTCCTGAGTCAAGGACCTTCCTCAAACGGCCCTCTCGAAAAAGTATTAAAGGAGAGTCTTCATCCCTCACCCTGGTCAATCATCTTCATCTCTCATCTTCATCTTCTCAGTCCACAACCAAACGCACTTCCACAACTAAATCCTCACAAATTTTCCAACATGCAGTACCTTACACTCCTTCTCGCCGCCGCCGCGGCCGTGTCTGCCGCTGCTGTCCCCGGCGTTGAGCCGAGAATGTCTTGGGGCGTTTTCTGCAGCGGCAAGTTCACAGATCCCATGTACTGTGGCCCTTTGCAGGCTAGTGCCTGGTGTGTAAGTATTCATCCTATCTATTTGATGCCGAGACAGCTACACCTCTGTCCCCATATTTGTCAAATATCTTGTTGGCGGAAGGCTCAATCACCATGGACTAGTTCCCTGGTGTAGCCTTCACGCATTATATAATGAAAACATCCTTGGCAACTGCTTAAGACATGTTTATACTTGACTAAACTTACCTCCTTTTCTTTTTCTTTTTTCTTTTTGTCGTCACTTTCTAACCACCTTCTGCCGTACAGTGCAAGCCAGAGGAAGGCGGTAAATTTACAAACGCGCAGCAGCCCATCGCGTCGGGCAAAGGGTATTATGACGACACCGGATGCGATGGCGATGGTCATGTCTATTGTATTAGCAACTAAAAGGGAGACCCCGAGACCTCGGTGTTTCTGTGAAGGAGATTACAGAACCTCAAAGACAATCAATGGCAACCACATTATTATAGATTACCTTATTACAAATAGAAACTGAAGAACAATATTTCATTCATAAACTTGTTTCCAGACCAACCCCCCAACGCTAAATCTGGGGAACTTTTATTCGGCCCCCCAGTTTTGATAACTCGGCACCCTCGTTGTGGCTGGGAGAGTGACATAGCCGTTATCAGGCCGGCCTGCGAATTTTACTGTGAACTAAAATAAATATAAATATAGCTTTTCTATAACGCTATTTATATCAACGATTAGTTGACGAATTATTCCATATCTTCAAGGTCATTATAAAAGCCCTTTTTTCCTACTAATTTCCTACACTTTAGAAGAGGCTAAAGAGGCTGTATTCTAGCGTGCCTGTGAACTTAGATGTTTAGAGACTTATGTAGATTAGATAGTAACTCAAATAATCATCAAGGTTAGCCAGTATCGCATATCCTCGCCACATCCGTGCCACAACAGGTGTGCTGAATAAAAGCTCCCTAAATCTAGTGTAGTCTGTAACGAACGGAGCCAACATCACACTAACGTCATCCTAGCGACTAGCCAAGTTACTGGGAAAAAAGCGGCAATTAGGCAATCTAATGTCCTCTTGTCACGAGCACAGACTACCAGCCTGATACTGGTTCCATTTCTCTTGCGCGCAAGGACATCGGCGATCTAGTTTGCAAATCCTCCATCATCCAGTTACAGGTCCCCATGCCGGGCGCGCCGAAGTGTGATCTTAGCAAAAATGCACCCCTTGAATGATTTTACACAGGTACAAGCCCCCCTCTTTAGCAATCATAGCATACGTGATTCTATAGGGGTTGTTAGTAGGGGCTAGTGTGTATAGGCAAGGGACCTATAGCTACCTATCCCTCTCTATAAAAGAGATGATACTAATGTACCCCCACGTTAGCGTAATCTTGCTATGGCATATGATTAGCCTGTTCCCCCCTGTTATGTATGTAGATGTGTAAAATCATTCAAGGGGTGCACTGTACAAATGGAAATAGACAATACGAAGGAGGACAAAAAAAGGTCAGGGATCCTTCGTGGCAAATGTAACGTATGCAGGAGTCAGGACAATTGCAGAAAGGCCCTTCGGATTGCTATTAAAAGAGAGTCTTGATCGCTCTCATTTTCATTGCTTGGTCCCTCGAGTCGGCGATTACTTGATTCGTCTGAGCCTCTGCGGCGTCGTCGGCTTGACAGGCTCTTCCTTGCTCCATCATAGGAAGTTATGCACATGTAATGAAATTTACACTACGAGGGAAAGAAATTGATAGCAATAGAAACATAAAATTTATAACTTGTGAAAGTTCCACAGAGTGCCTGCTGGTGTTGGTTTAAAAGGGAATATAGAGCCAATACAGTCCTCAACCAATGTGCTTCAGTTCCCGCTCCCGTTGCGAAAAAGAAGGAGATGACGATAAAGAAGAAGAATAAAAAAGAAAGGAAAGAAAACGAAAAATAAAAATAAAAATTGATCAATTGTCTTTCTAGTATACTGTATAAAAAGAGCAGACATGAGCGCCATTATCCGTCACCACACAGTGCACTTTTAATAAGCCGGAAGAAAAATGAAAGAAGAAAAACAAAGGACAAAATTCAAGTGAAAAAAGAACTTCATTGCGCCGTCATCTTGTACGCCCAAGCTCAAAATTGCCTGCTCTCTTCATCGAGAAGCAAACGCAGCGACTTTGTGCATGCGTAGAAGAATGCGCGGACGGACATGAAGGGCCCAAGTATCAGACGCTCTTACAGCACCAGGCGCCATCGTGTTTTCAAAGAACCCTAGCTGAATCAACTTTTTTCTTTTCCAACTGGGATCCAAGTCGAGAAGATGATTGTTCAGTGGCGTCTGGTACCCGTCACACGGACACATGGTCAGGCTTTGTTCTGCTCGGACAAAGGGGTGTGCAGTGCACGTTGGAGGGAGAAGAAGAATGAAGACGACAACGATGATGATGATGATGTGAGTGCTTATAGATTTGATTGTTTTGATGGGCCTAATAATTCAGACTTGTCTTTCCTGTGTTGTCGGCGAGTCTGCGTCACGGGTCAGGGGTGGCTGTACATGTGCAACAGTCTGCATGCATGATAGGGATAGCCCCCCCGATTTCCATCATGATCATCATTATCTCTTCTTGC
>SRPT01000021.1:0-89624 GCA_018360205.1 Claviceps digitariae
AAAAAAAAAAAAAAAAAAAAAAAAAAAAAAAAAAAAAAAAAAAAAAAAAAAAAAAAAAAAAAAAAAAAAAAAAAAAAAAAAAAAAAACCCATCAAGTTTCAGACAAAAAAGACACCATGCAGACTCATCGCGATGGCCCCCCCAAATGCGCGATGCGCAGAACCACGATACCCCCCGGCCCCCGAACCCCTTGCTAAAAAGGAAAAGGAAAAAAAAAACGCAAAACTTGGCTGACTGACGGGACCCCGAAATACTGCTACTTGCTACTGCTGTCCTGTACTGCACGGCGATGTGATGTGATGCGATGCACTGCGATGCGGCTCCCCCGGTCGGTTGACCCCGTGCCTCGGTTCCCCCAATCCTTCAATGTTGCGCAACGGCCGAGTCACATACCCACCAGGGCACCGGACCGGCCTGATTCGTGCGAAAGCAGCGGACCAAAGGGGGGGGGGGGGAGCAGCGGAATGAAAAATCAGGTGGGCCAGCTCCCAAAAAGCGCCGACATGCGTATTGTTTTATTTGGGATTTTGGGATCGAGATTGTGGTTTCCCTCCCGGGGGAACCAGGAACGAGGGAGGGAGAGAGAGAGAGGTGCCTGGCGCTTTTGGGAAACGGACAGGGCAGGACGGCACAGGAATGGCAATGCGAGCCATGGGCGGCGATCTTTTGTGCGGCGATCTTTTGTGCGGCGATCTGGCTGACGGGCAGGTGGGAGGCACGCGGGCACGAAAAGAGGGGAGGGGGGGGATGATTCCAAGGCATGGCGAATCCAAGCGATTTGCAAAGGATTTTCCGGATGCCATTTTTTGGGGGGTTTTTAGTGCGCGGGTGAGAAATGTGGTGTTTTTTTTGTTTTGTTTGTTGGGCGGCGCTAGAGTGAGGAAGGGGGGGGGGGGGGCAAGATGAGGAATTGATGGACATGGGGATGTGATTTTCCCTTAGGAGCGTGTTGTGTTGGTGTTTATGGTCGTGGAGCTGACGCTGGTGCGGGCATTGGACAAGCACTTCTTTATCCTCTCATAAAGAATGAAATATATATATATATATATATACAAAATAAGAGTAGGCAAATTGAATGTAAGATGAAGGAGACTACAAAATAACTGTAAAATAATAACGTATAAGGAAAAAGTACCATACAAGTATCCCAGTATCTAATATAGAATCTGAAGATATGAAACGATGATTCTTTATAATAGAAATCCCTTTTTCTTATAATTCGTGGAATCACGTATGACGATTCTGTCTACTTCAAGGACACGTCCACACGACCTCCATACTCTTGCGCCGCCATCTTCTTCTGCCGAGCCGCGCAGCCAACCAGGCGCGGATCTGCTTCGACTGTGTGAGATTTGCAAGTGCAGAAACACAGAATGCAGAAACAAGAACAAGAACAAGAACGGGAACGGAAACGGGAAGGCAACGCAGAACCATGGTGATGTATATCTAGGTGATTCCACAGCAGCAGATTCCGAACGTATTCCATCCCATGTATTACAAGGAGCAATGCATGGCAGCTAAATGAGAATGAAAACGGATATATGTGCGTATATCTGTACACTTATATACCAACAGACATGCTACTACAAGTACCCGTATACATCTACAAATATACTTACTTATTACATGTATATAACTATATAGGCATATATACATTTGATTGCGTACATATATGTATACTGCATACATTTGCATACCTAGGTATACTCACTTACACCTGCTTAATACACAACCAAATGGATACAACTCAGCAGCAAGAACCAAATAACACAATAACATAATGGATAGGACTCCCCGCGACACAAGACCCCAAACTGCTGCTTCATGTCTTGCTCTATGAAGCCTGGCCTTGACACAATGGTTACACACATATGTACACACACACATGAAGCACCCGTTCATGTGTGTCCTCTACACGCCCTGCACTTGACTGCCATGTACATACCTACATACATATGATATGCACATCTTGACATCCATTCTCATTGCAGACACGCCACATGCAATCAAAGCAGAATCTACATCGCGGCACGGCATCCCAGTACATATGCACACACACCACATGCACGTACGCATACCCTGCCACAAGACACGCCCACGCTCGTCCATTACGAAACTAACCCACGATGAGCAAATCAATCTACTGCTTTGGCCTCCCCTTTCATATCTTGCCCTCGCGACGCAGCAGGGTACCGCAACGAAACAATATAACATAGGTAGTTGACCAGCTGTGTTTGCGCCGCCCATTATACAAGTCCCAGGTCCCCATGTCGTCTTGCGCTCTCGTGTCTAGTTTACATGGGTCTGAAAACGGTAAACATGTACACGGCATGGAAAACGAAAAGGAAAAAGAAGAATACAAGGAGAAGAAGAAGAAAAATAGAAAAAGGACAAATGGGGAACACATCGGAAACCTCTCGCTCCGTGTGTAACAGACGTTGGATATCTGAGAGGTCGGAAACAGGTTGCTGTTTATCAGAATCGCCGTTCTGGAATAAGCATCTTGGGATGCAAACATATGCATGCACATTTCGAGGCGCGCATGTATATACCGTGGTATGTATATAAAACACCAGTTGGCCCTCTTTATACCTCTTCTGTCGCTGGTATGCAAGTCCACAGTGGTTTTTATTTTCAAAGGAAAAAAGAAAGATAGAGAGAAAGAAGAAGAAAAGACAAAGAAACTGCATTGTTCATCGCCGTGGCGGCGGCGGAGGAGCCATCTTGGTAGAACCCGTGTCAACTCGTTTCGCTGCCGGCAGTGGAGGCACCTTGAAGCCACCATTCACAGAGGATCCCGCGCCGCCAACCTGCGTAAAGGTACCGCCTTTGAACCATCGATCTTCTTCCGCCTTGCGCTTCTTGCTGAGCTCGGCCTGGACTTTTGGATCCACGAGTTCCAGGCCCTGGACGGGTGTAAAGGCGAGCGATGAGGCGGTCCCTGTGCCGGTGACAGAACCAAGCGTGGTTCCGACCCCAGACGCGCGGAGACCCTTTCCGCGAAGATCCATGCTGCCTGGTGTTTGGCCAAAGC
Source organism: Claviceps digitariae (assembly GCA_018360205.1). NCBI lineage: Eukaryota > Fungi > Ascomycota > Sordariomycetes > Hypocreales > Clavicipitaceae > Claviceps > Claviceps digitariae. Next base: position 3,035 of record SRPT01000021.1, read on the forward strand.
CCCCAATCGACGAGGCCGCGCCGCCGACAGAGCTGGCTCCTCCCCAGCCTTTGCTCTTGGCGCTCAGCTTTGCCCGTGTGCGCTGGTCGATCTGGACGTTTCGAATGCGGCCGTCGTTTTGCTGGCCAATCATGCCCATGCCGACCGTGACCTCGCCGGTCCCGTAGCCTACTTCTTTCTCCTCCTTGCCAAACGCCACTCTGTTCTGGGCTTTGCGCAGTTCTGTCATGGCCACGGCTTCCTTGGCTTTCCTGACACGTCGGCCTCCTCGTTTTCGGGATGGTTTGTCGCCGGGCACGGGCAGCGCACGTTGGCCCTTGTTGGGCGGTGGCTCCGTCAGCTTCTCCAGTCGTTCTAGACACTGCGACTTGAGCTGGTCTCCCGTGCTGCCGTCGGGCTTGGAGTGGATGCGATCTACGCGGGCGGCCAGGACCAGCTTGGCCGCCACGATTCTCATGGCCTGCTTCTTCAAATCGTTCGGGATGCCGCGGATCATCTCCGAGTTGTACAGGTATCCCTGTTGCCGAACGCCGATATTGGTTGCTAGACCAGCTTGTCTCTTCTTTGAGCCCCACGACGGAAGGTTGCAAGCTGGCGTCTTGGACAATCCCGTCAAGCCACCCGCCGCGTTCAATAGCTGGGCAGCCGTCAGCGACCCAATGAGTGCTGTCAGATTGGGCGCAAAAATGTTCATGCGCGACTGGACGTATTCCGTGAGGGTTTGCTTGGCTTTGTGCAACGCGACCATCATGGCTGAGGCCTGGCGCACTCTGATGAGCTCCTCTGGGCTGAGTTCATGGCCCTTGGATGTCGTTGCTTCCACTGTGACGACCATGAGCGATGGTCCATCCAAGACAGCCTTGAGACCCATGTTCATCGGGTTGTCGGTGGAAGTCTGTAGAGCTTTAATGCTGTCCGAGTCCATAGGCCCGTTGCCAATAATGGACACCACCTTGGCGTATTCCAGGGGGGTCGTGACGAGTCGCTCCAATTCGGGAAATCGCGTCGAGTAGTGGTCGCGGATGAACTTGTGTACGAGCGCGACTTCTCCATCAATCATGGTCGAAAGACTGTTGGACTGCGTCAGGAGGTGATATTCTGGGTGATCTTCAATGTTGCCAACGTTTGTCGTCGTCTGTGTCGATGCTTGCGATCGGTAATGCGCAATTTTCTATATACATCGATCGGTATCCACACAGTCAGGGCTATACACTCTTTGAGGAGAAAGAAATTCCAATGTAAACGAATATCGTCTTGAATGGAAAGCATGAAAGCCACGGGCTTCGCTTTCAAAAAAAAAAAAAGGAGAAGGGAGGGAAAGAACTCTTACCTCTAATATTGGCTCCAATGTTGCCATCAAGCTGGCCACACTGCGGACATCTTTGACTGCGCCAAACTGCATCTTCTCGACTTTTGCCTTGGTCGCCTCTGCATCCTCGGTATTCTTCATGTCACCACCACCTTCGGCGTCATTGGACTCATCGTCGTCGTCATCATCATCATCATTATTATTATTTTCGCCGTCGATATCCATGGCGTCAAAGTCTCCATTTTGATGCGCTCCATCGCGTAGTAAGCCGTCATTCTCTCTCTCCTCGGCTTCGTCGCCCGAGCTTCCAAAGTCATTGAGCAGCTCGTCCGCGACCGTAGACATGGCGGCGTCTGAAGTTGAGCCGCGCCGGTACTGTGTAACGTATGATTTTCGATGAGAATCGCCAACGTCGAAAGAAAGGAGTGCGGTCGGGGGGAAACGCGTGCAGTATGTTGTGGGTGAAGTTGAAAAATGTTGACAAGTGCAAACAATTCTCTTCTCTTTTTTTTTCCCTACCTAAGCTAGACTGCGAGGCTGAGGAGGAAGTGATGTCGGTGGTACATGGTGGGTGGTCCGTGCACTCCCGGAGGAGAGACACAAACTCTGAGCCTCGTCGCACGTCGTACACGTCTTCTTTTCTTGCATGCTTTGAGCTTTTTCCATCAGCGCTCTGCTTTCTCCTTTATTTATTTTTCGTCTCCCACGTCCAACTGTCCAGCGGGCTCGTTGTGCCTGTCGCTGAGCTATTCCTCCTGTCATAAGTCCGAGCAGAGAGCATCTCGCGACAGGAATACAGCCGTTCTCTATTCGTCCTCCCACACCACAAACAACCACCAGCCATCCCCCAAAGATGGAGTCGTCTCGAGGACCACCGAGGGTCAAGAACAAGGGCGCTGCGCCGATTCAAATCAGCGCGGAACAATTGCTACGCGAGGCAGTCGACCGTCAAGAAGTTGGCATCCAGGCGCCGACCCAGAAATTCTCCGATCTCGAAGAGCTCCACGAATATCAGGGCAGGAAGCGAAGGGGGTTTGAGGACTATGTGCGTCGGAATCGCGTTAACCTGAAAAACTGGACTCAATATGCACAGTGGGAGCTGGAACAAAAGGAGTTTGCCCGAGCCCGATCAGTTTTTGAGCGCGCCATCGACGTTCTTCCTCACAATGTCGTCCTATGGATTCGGTACATCGAGGCGGAGATGAAGTCGAGAAATATCAACCACGCGCGGAATCTCCTCGATCGGGCCGTCACCATTCTACCTCGAGTTGATAAACTATGGTACAAATATGTGTACATGGAGGAGATGCTGGGCAATATTCCTGGCACCCGACAAGTATTTGACCGGTGGATGCAATGGCAACCCGACGAGGCCGCCTGGAGTGCATACATCAAGCTGGAGAAGAGATATGGCGAGTTCGACAGAGCCCGTGCCATTTTCCAGGACTTTACCACTGTGCACCCGGAACCTCGCAACTGGATCAAGTGGGCCAAGTTTGAGGAGGAATACGGCACGAGCGAGCTGGTGCGCGAAGTGTTTGGAAGTGCTGTCGAGGCGTTGGGCGACGAGTTTGTGGATGAGAGGCTCTTCATCGCCTATGCACGCTTCGAGTCCAAGTTGAAGGAATACGAGCGGGCCCGTGCCATCTACAAGTACGCGCTGGATCGACTGCCGCGCTCCAAATCGATGCTGCTGCACAAGGCCTACACGACGTTTGAAAAACAGTTTGGCGACAAGGACGGAGTGGAGGATGTTGTTCTGTCGAAGCGGAGAAGGTATTATGAAGAGCAAGTCAAGGAGAACCCAAAAAACTACGACGCCTGGTTCGACTACGCTGGCCTCGAGGAGTCCGGCAGAGACGCGGATCGAGTTCGAGACGTTTACGAGAGAGCCGTGGCTCAGGTACCTCCGACGCAAGAAAAGCGGCACTGGCGACGGTACATCTATATCTGGATCTTCTACGCCATATGGGAAGAGCTCGAGGGTCAGGACGTGGAGCGGACACGGCAAATATACAGCACGTGCCTGGGGCTGATACCGCATGACAAGTTTACCTTTGCCAAGTTCTGGCTCCTGGCCGCCCAGTTTGAGATACGGCAGGGGCAGCTGACCGCCGCGCGAAAGCTGCTGGGACGTGCCCTGGGCATGTGTCCCAAGGACAAGATATTCAACGGCTACATCGACCTGGAACGCAAGTTGTTTGAGTTTGTGCGCTGCCGCACCCTCTACGCGAAACATGTTGAGTACAACCCGGCCAATTGCCAGACGTGGATCAAATTCGCGGAGCTGGAGCGCGGCCTGGACGATCTGGACCGCACCAGGGCCATCTTCGAGCTGGCCGTCAACCAGCCGCAGCTGGACATGCCCGAGCTGCTGTGGAAAGCCTACATTGACTTTGAGGAAGAAGAAGGCGAGTACGACCGGACGCGCGAGCTATACGAGCGACTCCTCGAGAAGACGGACCACGTCAAGGTCTGGATCAGCTACGCACATTTTGAAATCAACATTCCCGAAGAAGGCGACGAGGCCGAAGAGGCACAAGACGCAGAGGACCAACCCCTCAGCGAAGAGGCCAAGGCCCGCGCGCGCAAGGTATTCGAGCGCGCACACAAGAACATGCGCGACAAGGACCTCAAGGAGGAGCGCGTGTCTCTCCTCAATGCATGGCTGTCGTTTGAGCGCGAGCATGGCTCCGAGCAGGACAAGGAGAGCGTGCAGAAGCAGATGCCGCGACGGATGAAGAAGAGACGGCGTCTGGAGGACGACACCTTCGAGGAGTACTTTGACTACATCTTCCCGGCGGACGACGAGCAGGCCAAAAATCTATCCAACATTATGGCCATGGCGCAGAAGTGGAAGCAGACGGGGGGGGATTTGGCGGCTTCTTCGTAGCGTGCAGTATGTTTTGATGTTTCAATTCAAAAGACCAATTAAAAGGCCAACATGTATAAAAATGTAGTTGTAATTACTCCATGATGCGAATAATTCCCTTTTTTTTTTTTTTTTTTTTTAGAAAAAAAGAAATCTTTTCGGTGTGTTTTTGTGTCAGAGGTATGGTGAGGTCTGCAGCGACGTGAGAGATACTCGACAAGAATCATCACCATAATCTCACGCAACACTAATGACAAATCCCAGAGCTGCATAGCTACAATTAAGTAACGTGGCATCCAACAACGGCCGTGTGGCTCAATGGCAGAGCGTCTGACTACGATTCATTCACGGAATCAGAAGGTCGCAGGTTCGACCCCTGTCTCGGTCAATCCAAGAAAGCATACTCTTATACAGGCCGTGTGGCTCAATGGCAGAGCGTCTGACTACGATTACACTCGAAATCAGAAGGTCGCAGGTTCGACCCCTGTCTCGGTCAAGAGTGATCTCTTGCGTTGTTTTTTGCCTTCTAAACATCTAGGTGTTAATTTTATTTTATTTTTCGCTTTTTTTTATACTCTATAAACACAGGCTTAATATGTTAAGATGCTTTGTTAAGATTGCACTTTTTTTTAACTTTTGAAATTATAATTTCAAGCTTTAACCTGTTATAGCAATGTCAAGCAATGTTTTATAATTAGATTAAAGTAGCCCCTCAGTGTGATGCAATGTCAAGTATGCTTTATACTTCATTTTGTATAGGAACTCTACCGCAAGTGGAACTGCTAGACAAGAAGAAAAAGCCAAGAAAAAAATTAGATACTTGTATTCTTAATGGCATCACTCGACTGCGGGTTGAGAAATCCAATTTGTACCAAGGTTCAGAAATACTTGCATTCTGCATCTTCAGGTCCGATAGGGTAGCACCGCACTATTTCGAGCCAAGTTGCGTGCAAGTACGCATTGATGTACTAACCCAGTTGGGACAAGAGCGTTGTACCTACTACTGCATGCTGTCCAGGGAAAAAAAGGTACAACACCAAAAAACTCCTAGACTTTCATATTCCCCTAGAAGCATGGTCCGCTTGGGAAAAAAATCGAAGAAAATCAAAGAATCAAAAAGGAAAACGTAAGCGCAAACGCAAACGCAAACGAAAACCACATGACCTCCCCGACCTCCCGCGGCTCCGTCGGCCGCGTGCTCGTGATTGGCGGCAACGGCTTCCTGGGCCATCACATCGTGAACCAAGCCCTTGCCGACTGGACTGCCGTGGCGGTCTCGTCCATCGACCTCCGCTGCGACAAGAACCGCAACCCGGGCGCCAGCTACCACGAGTGCGACATCACGGATGGAGCCAAGCTGGCGTCCCTCATGGGCGAGCTCGCGCCCGACGTGGTCATCCACACGGCCAGCCCAGCCGCCAGCAGCGACACCAGCGTGTCCAAAACCCTCTTCCAGCGCGTCAACGTCGAGGGAACCCGCTCCGTCATCCAGGCCTGCCGGTCCACGTCCTCGGTCAAGGCCCTCGTGTACACGTCCTCGGCGAGCGTCATCTCGGACAACGAAACCGATTTGCGCAACGCCGACGAGCGGTGGCCCGTGATTCGAGGCGCCCAGCAGAAGGAGTACTACTCGGAGACGAAAGCCGCGGCGGAGCAGCTCGTCCTGCAGGCCAACCGGCTCACAGGCGAGCTTGACGACGACGACGACGACAACAACAACGAGAAAAAGAAGCACCACCAGCAGCAAGGGGGCCTCCTAACCACCGCGCTCCGCCCAGCAGGCATATTCGGCGAAGGCGACGTCCAAACCCTCGCCGGCTTCCTCAAGGCCTACCGCACCGGCAAGACAAACATCCAACTCGGCGACAACACCAACATCTTCGACTTCACCTACGTCGGCAACGTCGCCCACGCCCACCTCCTCGCCGCGCAGGCCCTCCTCCTCACCGCCCGCGCCACCACCGCGCCGCTCGACCACGAAAAAATCGACGGCGAGGTCTTCATCATCACAAACGACTCCCCCTGCTACTTCTGGGACTTTGCCCGCGCGGTCTGGAAAGCCGCCGGCCACGAGTCCCCGCCCGGTGGCGCCGAGCAGGCCGTGTGGACGCTGGGGAAAGGAACGAGCCTGGCACTCGGCTCGCTGAGCGGCTTCGTGTTCGGCCTCCTGGGCAAGCCGCCCACGTTTACGCGCGTCAGGGCCGTCATGGCCACCATGACGCGGTACTACAACATCAGCAAGGCCAAGAGTGTGCTTGGGTATGAGCCGCTGTGGACGCTGCAGGAGGGGGTTGACAGGGGGGTGGGTTGGTTTTTGGAGCAGGAGAAGCAGAAGCAGGTGCTAGCATAGACGGTGGTTGACGGACTACGTTTCAGGGCGGATGACAACGAGAAAAGGAAGCGAACACGAGAGAACCAGGCGGCATGTGTATATAGACGGAGGCGGGTGTGTGCAGGGACATGACGGATCCTGCCTAGCAGGCATGCCTCCAAGCTGAGGCCTCATCATCATCATTGGGAAGCATATTGTTTGATCGCCGACCCGTTTTACTTGTGTAGACACCATGTACTATTAATATTTTATACTTTTTTTTTATCATTGCTCAGTAAGAATGACATGTGCAGATTATCTCGAAGATCCGCAGGCATAGGCAAATATAATGCCTCGCAGTTGATGAAACGCACTGCACGGAGAACCGATCTAGTCTCCCTTTCTCTGCGAGAGCATTCCTTTCAAAAACAGCATGTCCGCCTCGTTATATAGAGTATCTATTTATACAAAACAGTCATTTGTATCATGAATGATACATAGATGCGCACCATGCACGCCCATTCGTATATATCTATCGCCGTGGCGGTGGCTCTCGTTGACGCACGGTACGACAAGAGGCAGGTTAATGTTTATTACTAACTTAATAAAAGGAAGAGTCAACATCAAGGGTTAAAATAGGCATAAAAAAGACATAACAAGGCATACAAAGAGACGTAAAAAGTATAAAAGTAAGTATAAATAAAATAAGAACTATAGCTAAAAATAAAGAGCAAGAATAAAGAGTAAAATAAAGGGCAAAGTTATAAGCCTAAAATAATAGCAAAAGTAAAAGTAAAGTAAAGTAAAGCAAATAAAACTGAAACCAAAACTTTAAGCAAAAGCAATACCAATAAGAAAGTCCCCAGTCCAACATAGACAATAGCATAATATAGTTAAAATCGTTTATTTACGTATGTGTGTATTCCTTTCTTCTTGCTGCTGTGTCCTAATAACAGTACAGTCAAAAACAACGAAACAAAAGGGACACGAAAAATAAGAAAAACAAAAAGGACATCAACAAAGGATAGCAAGAATAGCACACATAATTAATTAAGAAAAAAGGGAAAAAAAAAGGAAAGAAGAAGAAGAAAAAAAAAACGCCGTGGATAATGCATCTGGCTCGAAAAAAGCTAATACGGTCACATCAATACTTGATTCTTTTGTGAATAATGACATAAAGGAGGGCGGGGCGCGGTGTGGGTTGGATGAAACATGGAAGTGGTCCAGTATTTCCCATCATGGAAGGAAAAAAAAGCCGAAGCGGAAAAGGGTGAATCAAGAAATAACAAAGAAAAACACGAAAAAAAACAAACACCCGAAGCATGAAAAAAAAAAGAAAACCAAAATGGAAAAAAGAAACGCTCATGAGTCCCCTCCAACACCTAACCCGCCACCTCGACGCCCCCACGCTGAGTTGCGCCACTCGCCGCGCTGTCCATCCGGACCGCTCAAATGGCCATCTGAATGATTGAAGCGTGCACTGTACGGACTACGAGGATGTTCTTCGGGTCCAGGAGGCCATTTTTGAGGCGAGGTGCCTTGCTCTTGATTGACGACGGTGGATGATGCATCTTGGACGCGACGCACCGTTCGCTCGCCTTGCCAAACCGCGGGATCCGTCTCGACACGCTTGGGAGGAGATCGAGTAGACACATCAGGCCTGTTATACACTTCGCCCGTCTCTCCTGTGGGCATCTGGCCTCTGCGGTCCTGGAAACGCTTGAGAATCTCCTTGGTAGTGATTTCGCCGCTATTGCTAAAGATGTATGGGTCATGAAGCAAAGTCAACAACTCGTCCGGGACCTGTGAAACAAGAGTCATTCTAGTTAGTACGTTGTCTTCTGTTTAATATCGTGTGTTTCTTAATTTCCTATCCTTTTCCTGTGGGAAGATCCGAGAAGGGATGGGACGCGATGCTATTGATGCATTGAATCCCCCAAAGCGAAGAGAAAGAAAACTCACCTGGCACATCTCTTCAATATTGTTGATGAGCATCTCCACTGCGTCAATGACGTAAATGGCCTCGCTGTCAAGTGCCGGGGCTTTGTTTGCATTGGTCAAGATATTGGGCGCAATAACGGTCGCGAGATTGCGAATGTCCATCTTGGATCCCACCTCTTCGTCAAGCTGATGAAAAGAACCGGCCCACTTCAAAAACGTAAACAGAATCTCGAGGCAGTCCCGGTGACTCCTGGGTAAAAGACAGCACGCCAGGTGCAGGCACTGCTTTCTCCTCTCGGCATCGGGAAGCTTCGCCGCACTGGTCCAGAGCCTGTACAGCTTGTGCGTCATGAGGGGGTCAGGCAGATCCCGAAGATAGCGTTTGAGAAGTGCCGCCAACTGCACAACTGGCTGTTCCATGAAGTTAACAACGTCACAGCCCTCCTGGTTAATCTTCTCCACCAACTCCTGCTGCTTCTTGATGTTGCCGTTTTTGCGGAACACTCCCTCGACCGACAGGTCCATCTTGCGCATTGAGGCGATGATGTCGTCCACGACTGCGGGGATGCGCAAGGTGCCGGGCCCAACACCGTCGGTTGAGTCGGCGCCGTCTCGTTCGATAATGATCTCGAGCGGAACGCCAAACACGCCCTTCTTCTTGACGTTCTTGCTCTTGTCGTTTTTGAACGCTTTGCCCAGGTTTTTCCAGAACGTTGGTTGCTTCCGAGACTCGATAAACGTCAAAAGCTCGTCCAGACTAAACTCCTGCTCGACTAGCGGATGCATGGTCAAGACGGCCAGGTGACGGACGTTGAAGGACTCGAGAGCCGAGAGCTCCGGAAAGAACTTGCGCACCATGCGCATCGGCTCGCCCGAACGCATATCAGCGTCTCTACACGCCGACTGCGTTCGTTGATGGCCAGGAGTGCGCACTCCGTCCGGCCTAGGATTGCGCAAGAGTTCTCGGCGGGCGTCTTGTTCACGTTTCTCCTGCTGCTCCCGCGACTGCTCCACGGCGACGATTCGAGGGATGTCGTCGAGCGTGATGGCATCGTTTTGTCCAAACATCAAGTCAGTCGAACTTTGCAGGTCGTGGCGATTCTCGTCGTCGCCACCAGCGGAGCTCGGGCGCGGACCTTTGCCATCTGCGTCCATAACGCGCGAGGATCGTGCCTGACGAACACTTGTCGACAAGTGACGGTCAAGACGGGTGCTGCGCAGTCTCCGAACCTCATTGAGGGTGTTTTCGTACGTCGATTCGCGGTTGCTCTCTTTTTGTTGTTGTAGTTGCTGTTGCTCACTGGTGCCCGCGTACGACTTGGATCTTGAGTTTGAAGAGAGAAACGGCGCTTCACCGAGTCTGCCATTGGATGCTGCTTTCGCTGATGCTTCTGCTCCTTCTCCTTCTGTTTCTTGCGGCGAGCTCTCATTCGTAGAAGGCAGTGTCCCGTTGCTGCGAAGTATATCCAGGAGTCTAGCTAGTGCAACTTTTAACAGGAAAACATATTGGTTAAGTTTGCTGACGTGCTCAAACACCAAGGCTCCTTCCGTGTTGACGGCCACACATTGTGTGCAGTAAATGATGCCGTCAAAGGCATTATGTTTAGCTTCGTTCAGAGACCGACCCAGGTCTCTGCCACAGCGACCGCACTTGACACATGCAAGATGCCATCGAAGATCGCCATTCTTGGCACACTCATCCTCAACAGACCGCTTGCAAGTTGGGCAGTGATCCGACTCCTTGCCTGAGAGATTTGCCCCACCCATGTTGAGCTGCAGGAGACTTTCATCAGTCTTGTAGATCTCAAATTCGTTCAGGTCGTTCAAGAAGTGGTCCAGCCCCTCGTTCAGGCCCGAGTCCCTCTCCAGACGAAGAGCTCCCTGAAGGCATATCCTGATCAACAGTTTGAGATAGTGAGCCAAGCCGGTGACCAGGGATAAAAGTTCCTGAGTAACGCCGAGCTTTCTCACACTGCTTTCTTGGGTCTTGGAGAGTAGTGAGAAAAAGGAGACAATTTTTTTGCACAAGAGTTTTGCCTCTCGTCCATATGCTAGACCTAATCCACAAAACACTCGAGATTAGAACAAAAGACTTTATGAATTTATAAAAGGGGCAAAGAGAAAAAAAAAATGCCTGGCGCTGTGCAAGTCAAAAAGGTAGGAGTGAGGTCAAACTTTACCTTTTTCGTCATTTGTGCCCACCAGTCGGTCAAGTCTGTCCGCCGATTGAAAGAGAACCTCGACATGCCAAATAAAGCGCTTGGCAACGAGTACACCATCAACGTAGGCGCCATTGCTAACGTGAAGGAGCATATCCGAAATACACGCAGCCGAGGATTCCTCAAATGTTGACAGCACACTCCAGATGCGATAGACTTTCTCCTCCATCCGTTCTTCCTCGGTGCGAATTAATTCCCTCGCAGCATCATCCTTTGGATCTGTCGGAATCTTCTCGGGCGAATCGTTCGGTTGGCCGAGTCGAACATTCCAGAATTTGTGAATCATGTAGCACTCCGGATGCCAGTGCTGATTCTGTCCATTACGGAATATCTCAACAAACTGCTTCAATATGGCTGTTTGGCACCCGTTGCACCGCTGGGCATATTGTGTTGAGTAATGGTAATGGCAGTAGACGCTTCCGTCATGTTCGTAATAGCTGTCCTGTGCTCCAAATACTGTGGAACAGAGCGAACAAGTAAAATGATCCACGTGGTATTTTCGGTCCAGGGCAGTTATGTATGACCCCCTCAATGCGGTTCCGCACTGGTAGCAGAGCAATCCCAGTCGTCGAAAGTAATCCGTCTCGCAGAGCGGATATGGCCCTCCACCGTTTTCGTCGTCTGCAGGAAAGAACTTGGATGCCACGATTTCGCCACAGTCCTGTGACATCAAGGTTAGCAGGTAAAACGTGATTTACAAGCGGCTTTTTGTTTTCAAAAATGATTCGTTGATGGTTGGTTGGATGTTTGGTTAGTTGGTCGAGAGGGCAACGGATAGCTTAGTTGATCACACCCGTACGTACTCGACACTTGAAGCAGTCCAAGTGAAAGGTGCCATCCAGAGCTCGCACAAACTGGCCGGTCAAGGGTTCTCCGCATTTTTTGCATATCCTCATCTGGCCGCTTCCAGTCCGCCCATTTCTTTGTCGTGATCGGTTTCTCTCTCCGCTCTTTCGAAGAGGTGCATCGTCATTACTAGCTCCGGGGAAAGCACCAGGCATGCTGGAGCCAGAGGTGGTAGGTTTTAGACGGTAGGTGCTATCTGGCGTGCGGTTTCTCGAGCCTCCGTTTTGCCAGCTTCTATCAGTTGGGTAGCCAGACTCGGAGCCTGAACAGTCGCCGCGAGGACGGTCGGTAGAAGGTCGTCCGTGATCCGACGCCATGGCAGGCTGATGGTGCAGCAAGAGGAGCCAGTGGTGGCTGTGGTAGGAGGAGGACTGAGGGAAGGCTTGCGATATAGGCTGCGTTTGCTACAAGAACTTTTGAGGACGTGATACCAGCAGGCCAAGACGGGGGAGGCGTATCGTATCCAGGCGTGATCCCGTCTCAGCGCCAGGTATGCAACAGCAGTGGACGTGGTCTTGAACTGGCGGTCGGCATCAGCTACGGCAGTCTTTTAAAGGAACACGAGGCGCGCCAATTGACAAGTGAGCAGCGAAAATTGTATCAGTACAGCGAGACGTCGAAGTTGGCCGTGAGCTCCCTTCGCAGAACAACAACAACAATGTCGGGATATTATTGGCGTGACTGCGCGCTGGTGACGGGAGTCTAGGGTCGAGTGCTGTCGAGTGTTCGCGTCGGTAGTCGTTGGTCGGAGAAGAGAGGGGGTTTGAGGGAAGAAGAGAGAGAGGTGCCCCAGGTTAAAATATCAACAACGTAGCGATATCGAGCTGCGGTTGGTGAAGCGGGTGTTTGCTAGAACCGTCCACAAGGCTTGATTAAGCATGCAGAATAACGCAAAATCAGATGGGGAGACGGCGGGCGACGGCGGACGACGGGGCGATGGCAACGACGATGGCGACGAGGTCGAGGCTACTGTTGCAGAGAGACGGCGGTCGTGATGGTATTGATGGTACATGTAGCATGTAGTGATGGTAGTGGCTGATGGTGGTGCGGAAGTTGGTTGGTGCAATCAAATGCAATGGTGTTGGCTGGGCGAGGGCAGTTCCGAGGAGACGACAGAAAACATCGAAGCCCACAAACAAGTACCGTCCATGTCCGTGGTGGTCACTGGCAATGGCGCCCCGTCTGGTGGGCTGGTGGGAGTGGACTACCAGTTGACGCCTGGCCCACAGCGACTCAGTGCGCTCAGTGCTGCCTTGGGGCCTCTGGAGCCGGCACAACCCTCTAGCCATCCACTGGAGCGCTCCACTGGACCACTGGACAATGAGACGCAAAGGGAGAGGACCAATGATTGCTTGCAGGCGCAACTGGCAGCAACTGGCCGCAGCTGGCAGCCGCTGGCAGGGAGCAACAGTCAGTCGCACACGGACCGAGTGACTCTGGCATCTGGATTAGCATCAGCAGAGCCAACAATAGCAACAACATCTGTCCCCAACCGCCATGTCTGCAGCCCCCTCCAATCGAATAAAGCACGCCATGTCGGGCGCTTAACATGGCTACTCTACAGACTGGTGTACTACAATCCAAGCACGTGGTCACGGCGTCAAAATGGACCACATCCGGAGCGAGCAACGGCAGCAATAGCAGCAGGAAAACACCCCAGTGCCAGCACCACCCTGACCAACCTCGCCCCGACCGACATGATCTCCAAACGGCCCGTCCTGATGGCTTTCCAGGAACAAACATTCCAATCCGGCTGACACTTTGAATAGCTATTCTCAGAACAACTCCAGGCATATCGTATAGCAAAAAACCATCATCTGTATGCACAACATACATCATACCACATATAGCACACGGCAGGTAGCAACCAAGCACGAGATTCCTTCAAATAACAAACGAATCAACAAAGCAAAGAAAAGGAGAGACAACCTATAAAAATTGTGGACAGATGAGCTTTTTTTACCATTGCTCCTTTTTTGCCTCCCACAACGGAAGTGGGACGGTCCCTCCCTCCAACCCGCAATCTCCTTTTTTTTTTATAATTAATGCTACCCACTGCGTGATAGAAACAGAACGGGGGGACGACTCTCCTCCCTTGTCTACCTACCGCCAATCTGTGTTTGCACCACACAAAAACGAACAATACCAGCCAAAAAAAAAAAAAAAAAAAAAAAAAAAAAGCAAAATCACCATGTGTTTTGTTCTTCGCCCTGTTGCATCCCAGCGGAGAGACGCAACGGCCGTCCAACCAACCATACCTCATACATTCATCCCTCGAGCAACAAAGCCGCATTCCAACCTGCAAAAGCTACTTCTTTAGCTACCACAAGTTACTCTAACCAATCAGAATAATAAACACCACCTTGATCGTTTATTTGCCCCTTTCCACACCCCCTTTCCGCCAACTTGCCGTTGCCGCCTGGGGGATCCGCCCCTACCGCCGGCCGCAATAAATCCTTCATCCTTCCAGTTTGGGTGCAGGTGGTGGGACTAAAAAAATAAAAAATAAAAAATCCTCCGTCGCGCCCAGCTAGCCTACCTACCCCCTTTTTATCCAATTCGAATCCAGGGGCCCCTTCGAGGACATGATATCCTCTCATTGTCAATCTGGGAAGGTCTGTAGTGTGGCGCAAGGTGAGTGAATATTTATATTTATTTCGTGCGGTATGGACGAGTCTGATCAAGAAAACACCGTCCGTCTGTCTAGGCTCAACCTGTTGCGTAGCATTCTGTGCAAAAATGAAACATGAGCTTCATGATCTCGGCACGCATCTCATCTGTCAATCTAAATTCATTACAGAATACACAAGTCGAAGTCCCAATGAGAAAAAAACATTAAAAAAAAATACTAATGAAAAAATTGCACTCTCTCTCCTTCAAATGTCCAAACTCTTCCCAAAACCCGCCTCACTGCTTCACTCTCCGTTGACAAGAGCCTTCAGCCTGCGCTCAATTTGGTCCCTTCCCTCCAATGTCTCCCACACCTCGTGAGGTGCGCCATTGACAATGTCCCATTTCTTCAAGTTGTCTGTCAAGGTCGTCAAGTCTCTCTGTTTCTCCTCCCACTGCTTGTTACGCTTAATCTCCTTTCCAGAGCTGATCACTACCAATGGGGTGTTCCTGTCCTGAATTTGACGACTACTTTGCACATCTCGCTTCGTAAACGACTCGAGAACGAGGCTCTCTTGGAGTTGAGAAAAGATGTACTTGCCGCTTTGGTACGACGCCCGGCCGTAGACTCGGTCTTGTGAGCTTCGGCCTCTGAAGATGGCTCCGGGGAGGCGGTCGAGGCCGAGAGGAGATATGACGCCACGCAGCCAGAGAAGGAAACCTCGTCCGGCCGACGCCCACGGGTGGAGGAGATCTTCATGAAGGGCATCAATGAGTAGCAGACCCTTAATGTCCCGTCCATGGCGGGACGAAAACACTCTTGAATAGAGAGAACCGATACCCGCGCTGGCTACAACCCACGGCCCCTTCTCGCCGGCCTTGACGAGTGCTTCGCTCAGCACATCGACGGCAAATCCAGCAGAGAGAGGAGACGGTGCCGCATCGGACCATGCTATGCCAGGACGATCACTGAAGCAGTACCGTGAGATGGAGCCATTCTTGATGGCATTATCTGCAAAACTCCACAGTCCGTATTCGACAGGCCACTCGCCACCCTCGAAAAGTACCGTCGGCAATTCTTCTCCGAGGGTATTGGTTCTATTTCCGTTGCAGTACACGTGGATGCGATACTTGTCTCCATCGACGCCGTACATTTTTCCAGGCGCAGCGAACCCGGCGTCTAATGCCCGGAGAATAATGTTCAGCGTGATCAAAACGATGGCGACAATCATGACAACATAGGCAACAGTTGACACCATGACTGCAGACCATTCGGCGAGAGTTCGTCTCGTCTCGGCACGGCCCGTCAGCCTTTCTTCCTCCTCTTCTTTGCCCCATTTGACCATCCGATCCGTGAGCAGCGTCCACAGACTCATCAGCAGAGCCCAAACCACGCTGACAATGCCGACCCAGCCCTCTTCATGTCTCGTTTGCCGAACTGCGAGAAGGATGATCATGTCAAGCAGGAGAATGAACTATAACCCACAAGTCAGCAAGAAAAATAAAGAAGAAGAAGAAGAAGAAGAAGAAGAGGTCCTGCCGTATTAGGCGGTTCTCAATGCAAATATGACGAGCGAATACGTACGGCCATTATGAATGACAGAACCCGGACAGCCTTGGCGGGCACTCCAAAGAAAATGAGCCCAACCACCATGTTGGAAAATGTCAGCGTGGTAAAGCCAAAGGCCAGGAAGCCGCCTCCCCTGGTGTGAAATCCCGGAGGTGTCGCAAATGTTGACACGAGGAGGATGATCCACCAAGCGAAGGTGACGATGGCGAACAAGAGCGTCAGCCAGCGAAGAATCCGAATACTCCAGAGATTAAAGGGCGTTACAGCAGGGTCATCGGGCGTAAGCAGCACCCTGTTGGACTCTCTGGGGGAGTCGACCCGGTTCGGCAGCAGGCGAGTGTGCTCATCGGGCGGTGGTGGCTGCTCAGCTCCTTGATGCGGGCTTCGCTGGTCGTGGCCATTTTGACCATGGTCGTCGCTCGTCTTGCTAAACAAAGGCATGGTACCGTGACTGTCGTCTGCTTTGTGACTGCTGCACCGATGGCCCTCGCTCTGCCAGGCAGAGAGTTTGGAGCTGGCGTAAGAGGAGAGACCAAGGCAGCACTGAGGAATCCGGAAATCGAGGGTGTGGTGCAAGAAATAGTCTGCAATCACTTACTTGCCTCTTACCTACGTTCCTCCTAGTCAACTTCCGTATGAGGGAAACTCTACGTCATAGAGAGAGAGCACGAGAGCTTGCAACCACTGGATGACGCGATACCGGCCAATCAACGGTCCTCCAGCCGGCGAGCTAGTGGTTCGCAACGGGCTGCACAGGCCGTGTCCTGCGAGGGATTGGGCTGTCAAGAACCTGCGTACATATTACATATCCCTTGTATGTATCTATCCAAGTACCTACCTACATACTTACATAAAGTATCATTGCAAGAAGCATTGAACAATCATGTTCATCGTCATGCCCAGGAACTCCCCCGATAGGCAGATGAATCTGCCCACCCCCCCGCGTCTGTGGATCCTCCCTCTAAACCGAACCCACCTCATGCAACTCTCGACGTTTGGCTGTGCTGCACCGCTTTGGCCTTTGCATGCCCGGCTTTTTTGTTTTTATTTTCATCACCATCCGCCATGACTTGATATCCCCCAGCCATTCCATGAATTAAAGCTGCCGCTAAAGAGCTGCCGCCAATAAACGTGGAGTTGTGCAGTCCTGTGACTCGACGCCACGCAGTCGATCAACAGCAGCCATCGTTCCTTGCACGATTTCACATCCCCCAGCTTTCCAGCCCCACTTACCTCAACTGGGTTATGAATCATCCCCGCCACTAATCGTCCCGACTCCACGACACGCACGACTTCTCGCCTTCGAGTTCTCAACACTTGCATCTTGCGTCAATCACATACACGTCGAAATCTCCAGAGTCTCCCGCGACCTCAAGAGCTACTTCGCCGTTCTTCGGCACATGGCATTCAAGTTCGTTGGGCATAAATCCGGCGCGTCACCAGGGTGCGCTTGACGAGCCCAGCACGGCGGTCCAGCATCGCCATATGCTACACATACTACATACAGTATACATTGTGCATACACGCGTACATACCTATGTATGCATGTTAGGCACACGCATCGACGCCGTGCCCGGTCAGAGCAAACCTCAAGAGCAGACAGACAAAGCTGCATGAACCAAACCTGCGCATCACCGCTCCTGCACCAAGCTTTGGGCTTCAAAAAGAGCACCGCCACCAGAAACGACCGCGCTGGACGCATACCCCAGTATTTCCACTTCCACATCCTCCGCCCATGTCTGCCTCACCAGAATCGACCGGCAAGACCACGAATTTGAGACGGTCGCCCACACGGTCAACCTCTCCCGCCCCGCCGCCCATGTCCCCCATAACACCTCCTTTGGGCCCGACACTATTACCGGATGATGCCGACGCCGCAGCAAGCACTCTAGCTTGGCCACCACAGCCGTTGACGCACTCATCACACCCCTCTCACCAGATAGGCATCCTGCCCCCGCCTCCCGAGCCCCTAGACTTTGAGTCCAATCCAGACGTCATCGCCCTCAAGTCGGCCATCTCGGTTCTCCAGGTCCAGAAAGGCCGGGCCACTCGCGACATCCAAACCCTGAACCAGGTCAGAGCCGAGGCCCTGGCCGATCCGGAAGCCTTCTTGAAAGACCTGGCCGCCGGGACCGTGAAACCACGAGACGATTTCGCCTTTCCGTCCAATGACAGCGACCAAGACCGCCCAGAACGGAACAACACGCCCTCGAAACCACGACGCCAGACCGACAAGCCAAGAGTCTGGTCTGCCTTGCCGAAGCCCCAAGCCGTGGTTCGCTGCCCCCCCATCAACTGGTCTCAGTATGCCGTCGTGGGCGAATCGCTTGATAAACTCCACGCCGAGCAAGTGACCCGCCCGTCGCAAGGAACCCCAGCTGTCTTTGGCCCGGACGGACTCTACCACACAAGCGGCGAAGGAACGCGGGAGACGTACACTGGTGTTGCGGCGCCTTACGACCCCGGCCGGGATGCCATTGACCGGAAGTTTAAGAGCAACAAATGGCGCGCAGCATAAATAGAATAGAATAGTCTCCCCAAGGCAAGCAAGAGATGCAACGGGAAACGGGACCTTCATCGGGATTAATGATAATATATGTATATTTAAAAATTTGGGAATACTCATCACGAGTGACAAGTGTGCAATCGGTAACTTTCGGCGCATACATATCCAGGATGCTGGTTGCGGTATCGGATACTGGGCCATTGGAGCCTCACTTTTTATGCCGGCAGGGGACGTGTGCAGAAAACACAGATGTGATTTGCATGCATGTATGCATGCAAAAGTTTGTGCGGAAAAATCAACCTCCTGGATGCCGATACATGGAATCTAAATTATTCTAAATGGAACACCCAGAATGCTCATCTCCTGAAAGACGGGTTTACCATCCCAAAGTCCTTGTGCAACGTCGACGAGGCAACAAAGCTGCCCAGCATTGTACCCTGTTCTTACTTACGGTATAATCTCTCCTAAGACCGTATAGTGTATCAAACTGGTCGCGCTCGTTACCAAAGACGATAGGTGGTCGCGCCGGTGTCCAAGCAAGCTTCCATGGCAAGACCAGTGGCGAGTAAATAGCCCCCTTTAGCAATCAAATCAAGGTACTTATGTATGTGTGGTGTTTATATGCCTGTTCTCAACTGGAACTTGAGTCCAACACGAATTTGACGTCATCTAATACTGATTTCAAATCACCTGACTTGTATGGTGTCATCATTTGTATGTGTTGTGACATGAACGTTGTGGGCTTATCTGATACCTCTACCCCTGCATCCTTCGAGAATCACGCAGGAAAATCCCTATTTGGTACGAAAGATTAAATTTGCTCATGCAAAGACGACGCTTTCAGGAACAAGGGAACGTACTCACTCTAAGCTCTGCTGTACGGAGCGCCGAAGTCGCCGATTATACTGCTTCTTGTCATCTTTTCCATTTCCCCAAAATAACCTGGTGGCCTCGGGATTGATGATTGTTCTCGGATCATACGCCGGCTCATCGTCTTCCAAGGTGGAAATAACAGCCTCAATGTGGGACTTGACGTCCTCCCGCTTCAGGGGGTTCGGGACATAACAGACTGTACCGTCGGGGGCAACGTGGTGATGAAATATCTTGGTTTCAAACCTGACTCGGGGCTGCTCGTCGGGGAAGCGAGTGCTGAAATTCATCCTGATGCGCAACAGGCCGCCGTCGAGGTTGGTCATGGGACGCCCAAAGTAGGTGATGATCCAGACAAAAGGATTGCCGTCTTCCAGTGTCGCGTCGTGGGGCATATCACACTGCTTGAAGTAAGAAACGACCTGTTCGTACTGGTGCTGCAAGTTAACGGCCACGGTGGATTCCTTGGCGACAGCCTCGAGGCCATCCTTGGCCCAGGCATCTGGTTCTGCGTCGAGAACGGCTTTGATCTTGCGCAGTCGACGCTCAAGATCTGGATAGTTGAATTTTCCGTCCATGGAATTACTACCCGGTGATTCAAAGGGCATCCGAACAAATGGTTCCAATTCCTTTACCTCTGACTTTCCCGTCTCTATCGAAGCCAAATACGATTCGTAATACCAGAGAAAACGACGTTTACATAGATCTTTGAATGGCTCGAAGGCTACGGTAGAGTCTTCATCCTCACATTGCTCCTTTCTTTTTTTCGGCACCGGCGCAGAGACTTTGTCACTGGGGTAAAATCCGAGATAGCCCTCCAGTCGCTGGATAACGCTTATTCTGAGGCTTTCGTGACGAATCTGTGGAATATTAGGATATGACATGCGAGAGAAAAGAAAATAAGGGGAGACAGTCAGAAGAAGGAAAAAGACCCAAACCTTTTGGACGTAGTGTTGTTGTGCAATCTTATCAGGTTCTTCATTTGCGTTTTCGAATCCAGGTTCATTCTCATATGGGTTGGCTGACATGAGACTTTGTATAGATAAAAGAATCGATTCAAGGCCTTGAGCTGATGACCATTCCTCTCCGCGTTCTCCACGCCAGGTTCTGCTCGGCGATACAACCAATCAAGATTAATAAAGTCCTCTTAAAAGGAGGGTTTGAAAGAAGAAAAATGACGATGAATATAAAGAGAATCAAAAAAAAAAAAAACTAAAATAAACGTCTTACCCCAATATTGACCTGTCCAGTTAGTATAGAGCCAAGCCAGCGACATATTGTCCATTGGGAATAACTTACAAACAGACTTTGCCGTTGGCGTATATGTTGGGGTTAAAGCGACATCGCCCTCCATTTGTCGTAACACTCTGTACACTGGGCGACTTGGATGGATATTCTACCGCGCGTGAGCGATGAGTGGGATAACTTTAGGCCGCAGATGAATGCGCAGTCCGACAGTACCTTTGGTGAAACGAATGGCAAACTATAAATGAACCAAGAGAGTTTAGTCATGTTCACGAAGTCCGAGGTGGTCCAGATGCGGTTTTCCCCAGGAGCCGTACCTCGAAAAACCCGTATTCGTAGGGGGTCTCGTGAGGACCCATGATTATTGCCCTCACATTGCGGACATCGATATCGCGACAAGCAACGGCGATGGCTATCAACGGGGCAGGTTAGCGAATTACGAAGCGCGCAGGGCACGTCGAGGATTGAGTAAGTGTCACGGACCAAAATCAGAGCCTCTCTGAATGTCACTGAGCTCCTGCCATGAAAGCAGCGTGGTCAGCTTCATGAGGGCATGAAAGTGTGAAAGAACCCCGCCATGGCTAGGGGCTTTGGACTGGAGCTGTCGGGCGAACGCGGGGCACTTGGGATACCAACTTTGGAGATGCGGATGATGGACTGATCCATGATGGGCCGGGCCTACTGCGGAAGGCAAAAGGCAGAAGCCGGGAGACGGAAGACGGAGGACGGAAAGAGCCTGGTGTATCATCAAGGTGGACGACGCCAGAGAAAAGCAACCCATGAAAGCCGGGATGGGGTGCAAAACCGGGGATTTAAGCAGGAGTTCCAGCCGGGAAGACGGAGGAGGGCCAAGTGAAAACAAAGCGAAAAAAAGTAGGAGTGATGCCAAGTGGTTCATGCCCTCGACCATGCACGCATTGCGGTGGCCATTATGACCAACCCGAGGTGCCTAACAGGAGATTCACACTTTGTTGGTGCGAGGCGTCTCGCTTCTTTGGTGCGTGGTGCCTTCCCATTTTTAAGTTGGCACTTGGGCTAGGCCTGGTGCGTGCATGTGTGTGTATTCAGAGTCCGGGCAATGGCAGTGGCCGTGGCAGCCGCTGAGACAGTACACATGCCTGGCTTGGCAGTGACGGGCAGCCGGCCGACCACGATCGAACGCGGACCTCCCCACATGCATGCACCTGGCTGCACCTGGGCAGGTCGCACAGTCTGGCTGGTAGCTTGAGCACTTGACTGTGGACTGCGGGTGGGGCCCACGCGTCCACTCCTCCACGTCGCCGGCTTCAGACGCGTTAATCGATATAATGCCGGCACGAGCATTTGGTGAATGAATTGAACGACAAACATCCAAATGTCAAACCCTGCCTTTGCTCGATTCTCACCTTCGACGCTGGCCTGATCCTCTCTCATCTTGCTTCGTCCCTTGAGCGTGGTTATTATCCTTGGATTCGCCGTCTGATTGATACCTGCAAGCGAGCGGCCCTCGTTGCACGGTAAGCGGTTCGCAACATGGCCAGTTTCTTCGACCTCAAGGCCCGCAAGGCTGCGGCTGCGGCTGCTGCGTCCAACGCATATTCAGACCAAAAGAATCAAAAGTCCTCCCAAGTCAGAAACCAACCATGGGTAGAGAAATAGTGAGCCTTTGTAGTCTACGCAATGCCTGCAACCGAGAGCGGTGTCGCTAACAACACAATCTTCTGCTTCCAGCCGGCCCAAGAGCCTCGACGATGTTGCGGCCCAGGATCACACCGTTACAGTTTTGCAACGCACCTTGCAGGCTTCCAATGTACGATCCCGTTGCTTGCCAAACACATACACAAAACACATGGAGTGATTCGAGAACAACTCTGACGAGTGAAAACCCACAGCTTCCCCATATGCTCTTCTACGGACCTCCAGGAACCGGCAAGACCTCAACCGTGCTCGCTCTGGCCAAGGAACTGTTTGGTCCCGAAATGATCAAGTCTCGAGTTCTCGAACTGAATGCCTCGGATGAGCGCGGTATCTCAATCGTGAGAGAAAAGGTCAAAAACTTTGCGCGCATGCAGTTGACGAATCCTACTGCTGGCTACAAGCTCAAGTACCCGTGCCCCCCGTTCAAGATTATCATTCTTGACGAAGCCGACTCCATGACTCAAGATGCCCAGAGCGCACTTCGGCGAACGATGGAAACATACAGCAAGATCACCCGCTTCTGCCTGATCTGCAACTACGTCACCCGCATCATCGACCCACTGGCCAGTCGTTGCAGCAAGTTCCGTTTCAAGAGCCTTGACCAGGGCAACGCGAAGAAGAGGCTGGAGATGATTGCGGCCACAGAGGGCGTCTCCCTGGAGGATGGCGCGCTCGACGCACTCATACGTTGCAGCGAAGGTGATTTGCGTAAAGCAATCACGTTTCTGCAGAGCGCTGCGCGGTTAGTCGGTGCCTGTGCGCCAGCAAAGGACGGTGATGGCGACCAGGATATGGATCTTGACAGCAAGCCGGTGACAGTCAAGATTGTGCAAGATATTGCTGGAGTGATTCCGGATCAGACACTTTCTCAGCTAGCAGAGGCTTTGCGCCCTCGTGGTGCAGGACAGACCTATCATTCAGTGTTCAAAATCGTGGAAGACATGGTAGCGGACGGATGGAGTGCGACCCAAGTAGTTTCTCAGGTGATTTTGTCCCTCGCACGCACACACACACACACGAACTCTCCCTCTCTCCTCTGTTACCGCACTACCGCCAATTTTAAATTTACAAAAAGTCTAATCTCCTCCTCGAATAGCTTTACCAACATCTGACCACTGATGAGACGATATCCGACCGTCACAAAAACAAGATTGTTCTTATTTTCTCCGAAATCGACAAGAGGTTAGTTGACGGGGCGGATGAGCACTTATCTATTTTAGATCTAGCCATGAGGATATCTGCAGTCTTGGCCGGAAAATCATAGTCTTGTATAGCACAGTATCGATTGATGTTGAACAAGCAACTGGAGTTCGGGTATTGTTACAGAAATACAATGTACATGGGCTGGCGTGGCGTCTCAGTCATGATAACGAGATGTGAGAACATCAAATGTCTTATTTTGGGGGGGTTTCAATTTAACCAATAGGCTGGAAAGATAGATTCTTGGTCTCGGGCACATCAGGGCACATTGTCGTGGCCGATGAGGCCAAGGTTTCCGTGAAGTCTGGCCCATGGGTCCATCTTATCCTGAGAAACAGTGGGCTTGGCCTTTGGTGCCTTCTTGTGCAATGGTTTGGTCTCAGTTCCTGTCTCCAGCCCATCATCGAGCCACACGTCGCCTTCCATGGTCACCGGTGCAGTACCGTCCACATCTTCTTCCCGTTCGTCTTGTATGCCCAATAGTGTTTTCATCTGGTAAAGAGCCTCCATGGACTTCTCCAATGCGATCTGGCCGGCCTCGACGTTCTCAGCCACTGCCTCCAGCGTCCCGATTTTGGCAGCATCCGCAGCAAATAACCATGGCTTGACGCGAATGGCCATGTCAGGACGGTCCGCGTGTTTGGCTGTGATGATCTCTGGGACTCCCGACTGCCTACGCGTAGATTCCTTCATCGGGTGCGCCGCCAATAGTTGGCTCTCCTCGGCCAAACGACCTATGAGCTGGCACGAGTCCCTTCTCTGGTTGTCCAGCGTTGTGGAAAAGTACGATTTGTGAGTGATGAGACCTTTTTGTCGTCTAGACTGCGAGATAAGTGTTTCGATGTGCGGGATCAGGAGGTAGTCTATCGATGGGGTGGATTCGTGCGTTTCGACGATCCCCAGAGGTTTGTCGTCGGCCTCCTCTTCAGGAGGAGCCATCGAGGGCCGAGGGGCGCTTGAGGTGAGGGCTAGTAATTTCTTTCTTGCAACCACGTAGGCCTTGTATTTGTCTTGAACTTGGCGCACTTGACCCGAGATTTCAGCCTGGTCGGGCACCGCCCCTGCCGGCTCTGTCTGGTGTTGTTGCCGGTCTTCCTCTACTACTGTCTTCTCTTCCGTAGACGCTTTACTCAGCTCGGTCTCGATCCAGTTGATCAACTCGTTGCGAGTGCTGTTCAGAGCCTCAACTTTTGCTCCATTACTCACGAGCTCCGGCTTGATGTTGCATCGTGCCCTTGCATCAGCCAATAGATTCTCTTCCTGCTTCAAAAGAAGCTTTGCTCTGAAGACCGTCTTTTCAAGCTGAGATATTCGGCTCTGTATGTCGACCCCGGCGGACGTCTGCTCCACGGCGAAGCTATTCAGGACTTCGGCTGGCACAGCAGGTTGAGGGTTTCCGTCGCTGAGCATTCGCTCTACATCTCGAGGCTCTTGAGCTGGAACTGGCAATTCGGCGAGACGCTCGAGATAGCTCTGTACTGTGACCAGGCTGTCATGTTTCTTGCGCAACCTCGCGACGGCAAGATGATCCTCCAGAGCGGATGAGCTCCTCTCGGGGTGCGGCTCCGGACATGAGGATGAGGATGTTTCCTGCCCATATGCAATCTCTTCAAAGCTTTGACGAGCCGAGATGTTGGCTCGCAATGCCTCGATGTATTCCCGGTGGAGGCCCTTTAGTTCTGGTCCAAGGTCTCTTTGGATGGGCCCTTGGTTGAGA
The DNA here is from genome assembly GCA_018360205.1 of Claviceps digitariae. Lineage (NCBI taxonomy): Eukaryota > Fungi > Ascomycota > Sordariomycetes > Hypocreales > Clavicipitaceae > Claviceps > Claviceps digitariae. Next base: position 27,928 of record SRPT01000021.1, read on the forward strand.
GACAGGGGCTGCTGTATCGGTCCTTCACCGATGTATGAGCCTAGCTCGAGGGCCAAAACGCGTCGGATGTAATTGACCTGTTCGCGAGGCTTGACAAAGGGCTCGAATGCCGTCTGGAGTCTCTGGATAGTCTGTTCTGCGGGCGATTCCATGATTGCAAAGTCGTCATTTTGTAGAAACGTACATTGGCGAAAGTGCCGGGATCTGGGAAAGGAGACTTTCAGTCTTTCGGTCCAAAACCCGTTGAATGACATGAGAGCGAGCGAGAGACGTTTTGAGTTGTCGGTGCATGTGGGGCCTGGCCTTCCACAACCAACCCCTTTAGGGACTAGTGCGGCAGCCAGGAAAGCTAACTTTCTCGAAATTTATCAAACCACCACCCGTCGACTCACATTACAGTGACAAACCACATTACCGCTTCAAGCTTGCAAGAAACGCGGCGTTATTTGGGCAGCTTTACCTCTCTGGAAGCGCGTGTACATTATAGAGCTGTGACTTGCTCGACACACGCATGGTGTATTAAGCTCCCCAACGAGCTGTCGTCGAGCGTGTCGGCGTTCTCCTCCGCAAGACCTTCAAACACACAACACAGATCACCATGTCGGACCCTCATCGCGATGTCTCGCAGTACAAGTACTCGGCCATGTCCAACCTGGTTCTCCAGGCGGACCGTCGGTTTGTCACGCGGCGAACCGATGAGGCCACAGGTGACCCCGAGTCTCTTGCCGGAAGACTGAGCATCAAAGACATGGGCGCTAGAGTTGGACGCGACGAGGTCCCGAAGCAAAAAAAGCAATCTGGTCTGGCCAACATAGAGAGAGGATCTCTCCAAGAAGGCGAAGATGTTTTGCTTCGAGAACAAAAGAGACGAAAAGCAGAAGCCTCACAACGAGCAGCAGGAGTCCTCGGCGCAAACGATGCTTTGATCGAGGGCATCACGTACCGGCCCCGAACACCAGCGACGCGCGCGACTTTCGATCTCATTCTCACACTTGTTGCCACAAACTTAGGCGACGTTCCTCACGAGGTCGTTCGAAGCGCCGCCGATGCTGTACTCGAATACTTGAAGGACGATGATCTGAAAGACTTGGACAAGAAGAAGGAAATTGACGACATCATTGGTGCGACATTGGACCCAAAGCAGTTCAACGAGCTGATAAATCTCGGAAAGAAGATCACCGACTATGACGCACAGGACGACGACGAAGACGTTGACATGGGCGATGCGAATGGCGAAGATGCCGAGATCGACGAGCGCCAGGGTGTGGCCGTGGCATTCGACGAGGATGAGGATGAAGACGAAGTAGTGCGTGAAGTCCGCGACGAATCCTCCGAAGATGAAGAAGACGAGGCAGATGAGGCAGACGATGACCCTTCTGCTTCGAAAGCTGCTGAGGATGGCGCGGACGACGGGGAAATGATTCTGGATTCCGGGCCTTCTGCAGACGGCAAAGGGAAGGGCGAGGAAAAGAAGACGATAGCGGCAAGAGAGATTGATGCCTTTTGGCTGCAGCGCCAGATTGGCCCGCTGTATCCAGATGCTCACGAGCAAGCCACCAAGACGAAAGATGCTCTCCGCATCCTATCTGGTGAGCCGGAGGAGCCCGAAGGGGATGAGAAGTCACTCAGAGAAATCGAGAACGACCTGATGGAACTGTTCGACTTTGAGCACCATGAGCTCGTCCAGAGGCTTGTTGAAAACAGGGAGAAAGTCTTTTGGCTCACAAAGTTGGCACGGGCAGAATCAGCAGAGAGCCGAGCTGACGTCGAACGTGAGATGGGCTCTGAAGGTCTTCAGTGGATACTCAACGAGCTTCGTGGGAAAACTGCCGATGGTGAGGACAAGAAAAAGAAAATGGACATCAAGATGGACATTGACGCATCAGCGTCCCTGGATGGTGCGGCACCAAAGCAGGAGCGCCAAGAGGGGTATTTGGTTGGAGGCTTGCAACCCAGAAAAGTCGTCAATCTCGATAACCTGGTCTTTGATCAAGGAAATCATCTCATGACCAACGCCAAAGTCAGATTACCTGAGGGATCAACCAAACGATCGTTCAAGGGCTATGAGGAAATCCACGTTCCTCCCCCCAAGAAGCGCAACGATCCCACCGACGTTCTCATCCCCATCACCGACATGCCGGAGTGGTCACGCGGACCTTTTAGTACAGCCAAGTCGCTCAACCGTATTCAGTCCAAGTGCTACGCCTCAGCGTTTCAAGACGATGGCAACATGCTCATTTGTGCCCCAACCGGCAGTGGCAAGACGAATGTTGCCATGTTGACCATATTGCGCGAGATCGGCAAGAATCGAGACACCGAGACGGGCAACATCGACCTCGATGCGTTCAAGATTGTCTATATTGCTCCGCTCAAGGCATTGGTCCAGGAGCAGGTCGGAAACTTTGGAAAGCGGCTGGAACCGTATGGAATCCGCGTCTCTGAGCTGACCGGTGACCGTCAACTCACGAAGCAGCAAATCGCTGAAACTCAGATCATCGTAACCACCCCGGAGAAGTGGGATGTCATTACGAGAAAGTCAAACGACTTGACCTACACCAACCTTGTGAGGCTCATCATCATTGACGAGATCCACTTGCTTCACGACGACCGAGGACCTGTGCTGGAGAGTATCGTGGCCAGAACAATCAGGAAGACGGAACAGAGCGGCGAACCCGTGCGAATCGTGGGCCTATCCGCCACGCTACCCAATTACAAGGATGTGGCGAGCTTCCTGCGCGTGGATGTGAAGAAGGACCTGTATCATTTCGACAGCACCTTTAGGCCTTGTCCGCTGCGACAAGAGTTTATCGGTGTCACAGACCGCAAGGCTATCAAGCAACTGAAGACGATGAACGACGTGACGTACAGCAAAGTCATGGAGCATGTCGGCTCCAACAGGAACCAGATGATCATCTTTGTCCACTCCAGAAAGGAGACGGCCAAGACTGCCAAATACATTCGTGACAAGGCGTTGGAGCTGGACACGATCAACCAGGTTCTCCGACACGACGCAGGCAGCCGAGAGGTGCTCAATGAAGCCGCCAGCCAGGCCACCGACAAGGACCTCAAAGACATCCTGCCCTACGGTTTTGGCATCCATCATGCTGGCATGAACCGAGTGGACAGGGCCGACGTGGAGGATCTTTTCGCCAGTGGTGCTATCCAGGTGCTCGTCTCGACCGCCACCTTGGCTTGGGGTGTCAATTTACCTGCACACACTGTTGTCATCAAGGGCACTCAAATCTACTCGCCAGAAAAGGGCAGCTGGGTCGAGCTCAGCCCGCAAGACGTTTTGCAAATGCTCGGTCGTGCCGGTCGGCCTCAGTTCGACACCTACGGTGAAGGCATCATCATCACGACGCAGACCGAGATCCAATACTACCTCTCTCTGCTCAACCAACAACTGCCCATCGAGAGTCAGTTCGTCAGCAAATTGGTCGACAACCTCAACGCCGAGATTGTTCTTGGCAACGTTCGCACGCGCGATGAAGGTGTCGAGTGGCTCGGCTACACGTATCTGTTTGTTCGTATGCTACGATCACCAGGTTTATATCAAGTCGGTGCCGAGTATGAAGACGATGACGCGTTGGAGCAGAAACGAGTCGACCTCATCCACTCTGCTGCATTGCTTCTGAAGAGATCCAACCTCATCCGGTATGATGAGAAGTCTGGCAAGCTGCAGTCCACAGAGCTTGGCCGCATCGCTTCGCACTACTACATCACGTCCGGGTCCATGGATACCTACAACAATTTGATCCAGCCGTCCATCACCACCATTGAGCTCTTCCGGGTCTTCGCACTCAGCGCCGAGTTCAAGTATATCCCCGTGAGACAAGACGAGAAGCTGGAGCTGGCCAAGTTGATGCAACGCGTGCCCGTTCCGGTCAAGGAAAGCATCGAAGAGCCCCACGCCAAGATCAACGTGCTTCTCCAAGCGTACATTTCGCGACTGAAGCTGGATGGGCTGGCGCTCATGGCCGACATGGTGTATGTGACGCAAAGCGCGGGCCGTATCTTGCGCGCCATATTTGAGATTGCCCTGAAGAAGGGCTGGGCGTCTGTCGCCAAGACGGCCCTGGATCTCTGCAAGATGGCCGAAAAGCGCATGTGGCCGACAATGTCTCCCCTACGCCAGTTTCCCACCTGTTCCAAGGACATCATTCACAAAGTGGAGAGGATCGATGTTCAGTGGAGCAGCTACTTTGATCTGGATCCTCCCCGTATGGGTGAGCTGCTCGGCATGCCCAAGGCCGGTCGGGCGGTTTGCGGGTTCGTGGCCAAGTTTCCAAGAGTCGATGTTCAAGCTCAGGTCCAGCCCAAGACACGCTCGATGCTCCGGATTGAGCTCAGTATCACGCCCAACTTTGAGTGGGACGATGCTCTACACGGTGCTGCAGAGAGCTTCTGGATCATTGTCGAGGACTGCGACGGCGAGGACATTCTTTTCCAGGACACCTTCCTGTTGCGCAAGGACTACGCCGAGTCCGAGGCCAACGAGCACATTGTCGACTTTACGGTCCCCATCACCGACCCGATGCCTCCTAATTATTTTGTGTCTGTTATTTCGGACAGATGGATGCATTCTGAAACCAGACTAGCCATCCCATTCCACAAGCTCATACTTCCAGAGAAGTTCCCTCCTCACACGGAACTGCTGGAGCTTCAGCCCGTCCCCGTATCTGCTCTGAAAATCCCCAGTCACATCGAGCTGTATCCCTCTTGGAGACAGTTCAACAGGATACAAACACAGACTTTCAACTCTCTGTACAAGACCGACCAGAACGTCTTTGTCGGCGCGCCCACCGGCAGTGGCAAGACGGTTTGTGCCGAGCTTGCCATTCTTCGTCTCTGGACCCAGGAGGGAGGAGCCGGCAGGGCTGTCTACATTGCTCCGCAGCAGGAGGTGATTGACGCCCGATTGCAAGACTGGCAGAAGCGGCTCGCTCATCTCCACGGCGGAAAGGAGGTTGTCAAGCTCAGCGGGGAGACGGCGACCGATTTGAAGCTTCTGGAGAAGGGCGATCTCATTCTCGCCACACCCACGCAGTGGGACGTGCTCTCGAGACAGTGGAAACGACGCAAGAATGTCCAGGCCGTTCAGCTGTTCATTGCCGACGATGTTCACCTCCTCGAGGGCCACATGGGATACGTGTACGAGATCATCGTCTCGCGTATGCATTACATCCGGACGCAGACTGAGTTGCCGCTCCGCATTGTTGCACTCAGTGTCTCGCTAGCGAATGCTCGAGATATTGGCGAGTGGATCGATGCAAAGAAGCATGACATCTACAACTTCAGCCCGCACGTTCGACCTGTGCCCCTAGAACTTCACGTTCAGTCTTATTCAAACTCCCACTTCCCGTCTCTCATGTTGGCCATGGCGAAGCCGGCCTATCTCGCCATTACACAAATGTCAGCCGATCAACCTGCGATGATATTTGTTTCCAGCAGAAAGCAGACGAGACAAACGGCCAGGGATCTCCTGGCGGCGTGTGTCGCTGACGACGATGAAGATCGCTTCCTTCACGCCGAGGTCGAACAGATGCGGCCACTGCTGGAGCGAATCCACGAGGAGGCTTTGGCCGAGGCGCTGTCCCATGGTGTCGGGTACTATCACGAGGCTCTCAGCCAGAGTGACAAGCGCATCGTGAAGCATCTCTACGACAATGGTGCCATTCAGGTCCTTGTTGCCTCGAGAGACGTCTGTTGGGAGCTGACAAGCACAGCGCACATCGTCATCGTCATGGGCACCCAGTACTTTGAGGGCCGAGAGCACAGATATGTCGACTACCCCATCAGCGAGGTATTGCAAATGTATGGGAAGTCATTAAAGCCATCCCGCGACGGTAGGAGTCGTGGCGTGCTCATGGTCCCCTTGGTCAAACGCGACTACTACAAGAAGTTTTTGAACGAAGCACTGCCTGTCGAATCGCACCTGCACAACTACCTCCACGATGCGTTCGTGACGGAGATTAGCACCAAGATGATTGAATCTGGAGATGACGCCATCAACTGGACCACATTCACCTACTTTTACCGCCGCTTGCTGGCCAACCCGAGTTACTACAGCTTGACCAGCACCACACACGAGGGATTGAGCAACTACATGTCGGACCTGGTGGAGACGACGTTGCGAGAACTAAGCGAGTCCAAGATTATTGACTTTGACGACGAAGATGGCAGCGTCTCACCACAGAACGCGGCCATGATCGGAGCCTACTACAACATCTCGTACATTACCATGCAGACGTTCTTGCTGTCGTTGACGGCGCGGACCAAGCTCAAGGGCATCCTGGAAATTGTCTCATCGGCCACCGAGTTTGAATCCATCCAAGTGCGCAGACATGAAGGGGGTCTTCTTCGCCGCATTTACGACAGAATTCCCGTCAAGATGTCCCAACCCGTGTATGATTCACCTCACTTCAAAGCCTTTGTGCTCCTCCAGGCACATTTCTCGCGGATGCAGCTCCCGATAGACCTGGCCAAAGACCAAGAGACGTTGTTGGCAAGAGTGCTGAGCCTCCTGAGCGCCATGGTGGATATCCTGTCTTCCGACGGGCATCTCAATGCAATGAATGCCATGGAGATGTCCCAAATGGTGGTTCAGGCCATGTGGGATCGAGACAGTCCGTTGAAGCAGATTCCTCACTTTGCGCCCGAGGTGGTCAAGGTTGCGAACGACTTTGGGTACGTTGTATCAATGCATGCATGACTGACTATATTTAAGAAAAAAGTTTTTTCGTTTATCCATTTTACTAATTGCCTTGTTCAACAGTGTCAAGGATATTTTCGACTTCATGGAAGCCATGAATCCCGATGAGAACCCCGAGTACAACAACCTGGTCAAGCGCCTCGGGCTCTCCCAAAAGCAGCTCGCCCAGGCCGCCGACTTCACCAACGACAAGTATCCCGACCTCGAGCTGGAGCACCAAGTTCTCGACGAAGCCGACATCCAGGCCGGCGAGCCCGCCTACCTCCAAATCAAAATCACGCGCAACGTGGAAGAGGACGATGAGGTTGACACAACGGTGCATGCCCCCTTCTACCCGGGCAAGAAAATGGAAAACTGGTGGCTGGTTGTCGGCGACGACAAGACGCGCAATCTCCTGGCCATCAAGCGCGTGACTATCGGACGCGAGCTGGACGTGCGGCTCGAGTACACTGTGCCGGCAGCCGGGGAGCATCATCTGAAGCTGTTTCTCATGAGTGACAGTTATGTGGGGGTAGACCAGGAGCGCGAGTTTACGGTCACGGCGGCGGAGGGAATGGACGTGGACGTGGATGAGGATGAGGATGAGGATGAGGACGGGGACGAGGAGTAAGGTGGGAGAGATTTTGTCAAGCATTTTTTTTCTATCTTTCTTTTCTTTTCTTTTTATGTCATGATAACATCTTTGTTGAAGAAATGGATTGTGTGTATATTATTGATACGAAGTACTAGAGTGGGAAAAGGGGTGGAGAGTGTATGTTGGGAGAAATGCGAGCGTTTGGTTTACTGTTGATGTCAGACACGTTATGCGGCTACATGTAGCAATTACATTGGTTTGCGCCCCTGGCAGCGCATGGCCACTGGCATCGATCGAGTCTCGTCCATGTTCAAGGTGTTATAGAGGAAATGGGGGCGCCCCTAGTCCCCTAAAACCCCCATCCGTCCCCTCAGTCCTGTCTCTGTCGCCTCCGGCCGGTCCAGTCACGACGATGAAAGGTGAAAGGCTCAATCACGGAAGCTCGAGGCCACCGACACCACACCGCACCCTCGCCGCAGACAGACTCATTCGTCCGTCCCTCCCACCCCAGTCAACATAACATCAAAGCTCGCTCCCTCTTTCGTCACGTGACACCTCTTATTTTCTTGGTGACGTTTTGAGGTGTCTTGCTCTACTAGTAGCCTGCTCTGGCCAGCCATGCCCCAGCTATCGCCATTTCCCTCTTCATCAACTGCAACCCGACCAACAAACAACCCCCCTCTCTCTCATCCAAAGCAAGACGCCGAAGTGGCTGTGACTTCTGCCCATTGCCCACTCCAACTGCACAACTCTCGTCGCCGTCGCGCAAACACGCTTTGTTCTCTGCGACCCTGATCAATTCCGCTCCACGGTCTCTGTCGTCTCTCGTCCCTACCAAGTACGCGACGGGCTCCGACTCGCTACTGGTAGCTACTACGCGTTCAGCTTCTCCCCAGCCGGCCCGCTTCGAAGCTCTGCTCGCCTCATAGCCGCCCGGCCCCCCCCCCCCTCCCCAGACCAAGCTAATCCACCCGGGGGACTTTTTTATTTTTTCTATCCTCCAAATCGTGAACCAGCGTCCTCGTCACTTTTCTTCTCACAGCGCGAAGAAGAAAAAAAAACCAATCTTTGCGCAACCCATTGTTTTTGTTTTTCTGTTGTTGTTGTTTTTTTTCTGCTTCGTTTTCTCGTTGGCTGCAATGGCCGACAAAACCCCGGAACCCACAGCAGATGTTGCGGCGCCAGTTGATGCTGCTCCTGCTGCCGCTGCTGCTGCTGCGACCGATGCCGAAGCTCCTCCTGCTGCTGCTGCTGCTGCTATCGCATCTCCAGTCGCCAAATCTGATGGTGATGGAGCCAAGACTGAAGGCGAAGCTGAAGCTGAAGCTGGGGCTGAGGCTAAGGCTAAGGCTTCCACAACCGATGCGGCGGCCTCGAATGGTGAGTCCTGGCGTGGCTTGGAGGGTATGGGCGAATTATGTTACCAGTACACCATTTCTGCGGGTTGGGTTTGCTTTGTTCTTGTTATTTTGGTTCGGAGCTCTGGTCGTCTACGAAACGCGCTGCCGCGCGACCTGACGAGCCCGCGTTTTTTGCTGTTGTTGTTTTGAAACAGCTTCTTCTCTTGCTTGAGGTACATGACGCGCTAACCGTGTCAATGCGACTAGAAGTAGAGACATCGGACGCCGCTGCCGCTGCCGCTGCCGCTGCCGACGACGCTGCCGCTGAAGGCAAAGCCGAAGCCGAAGCCGAAGCCGTGAACGACGACAAGCCGGAGCCAAAGGAGGACGACAGTAACGCGGCCGAGGGGGACGTTGATGCCAAGGATGCAGCAGATACGACCGCGGTCGATGCCGACGCGACAACAGTCACTTTTGTTGAGACCCCAGCGGCCAAGAACAAGGGCGGCCGTCGTAAATCCACAGGCGGCGGCCTCAGCAGAAAGGGATCAAAAGCTCGCCTGACCCACACGGACGCAAAGCCTGGTGACCATTTCCTCGTCAAGCTCAAGGGTTTCCCCGCATGGCCTGCCATTATCTGCGACGAGGATATGCTGCCTCATGCGCTCGTCACTAGCCGACCAGTGTCTGCCGCACGGCCCGATGGTACCTATGGTGAAGCATTTGTCGACGGTGGCAAGCGTGTCAATGACAGGACGTTTCCCGTCATGTACCTGCACACCAATGAATTGTAAGATCCCCGCGTCCTCGCGATTTCCCTGTATTTTTCTTTTTCTCCTTCTTTTCTGCTTTTCTTCTCTCTCTCCTCTAGTCCTGTTTTCGTCTTGCTAACTGTACCCTCTCAACAATAGCGGTTGGGAGAAAAACACCAATCTGTCGGAGCTCAGTGCAGAAAAGGCCAGAGACACAATCAACGACAAGATGCGAAAGGATCTCAAAGCCGCCTTCGAATTGGCCATTGAGCAGCACCCGGTTCAATACTACAAGGATATTTTACAGAGCTTCCAGGATGAGCTATTGGCCCAGGAAGAGGCTCGCCGAGAAGCTGCCGCCACGCCCAAGAAGGGCAAGAAGAGCAAGAGCAAGGCAGTTGATGAGGATGAGGATACTGAATTGATGGATGTCGACACCTCGGCGAAAAAGTCCAAAAAGCGAAAGGCGGAAGATGAGGTCGCTGTAAGTCCACTGATACCTGGTTCGGTCTTTTTTTTTTTCCTCAAACGAGCGCAAACATTCGTGAGCTCAGATGTAGCATGAGAGAGGAAAGGCTGACAGCAATGAATCAAACTATACAGACTCCTCAACGAACAGACAGTGTCAAGAAACCCAAGATCAAGCTCACCTTGTCATCTACACCCAAGTCAACCAACGGTGCCGCCGCGGCCGCGGCCTCGACGCCCAAGTCTGTTGGTACGTCGGGCGCCAAGGTGACCAAGGTCAAGCCTAAGAAGGCAAAGGAAACCAAAGAGGCCGCGGAAAAGAAAGCTGAGCCTGCAGAGGCGAAATTGTCTCCTGAAGCCCGACATAAGCGAAAAGTGGTACGTCTGAACACTCATGTCATGCTAGGATGCGTCCCAAGTGCTGCTGCTAATATACTGGCTTCTCTTTTTCTTTTCTCATGTTGTGCAGAAAGAAGTCTTGTTTCTCCGTCACAAACTCCAAAAGGGACTCTTGACCAGGGAGCAGAAGCCCAAAGAGGAGGAAATGCAGTCCATGTCTGATTTCATCACGATGCTGGAAAAAATTGACAATCTAGAGGTATCAATCATCCGCGAGACCAAGATCAACAAAGTTCTCAAGGCGATCCTCAAGCTTGATGCCGTTCCTCGAGAAGAGGAATTCCAGTTCAAGAAGCGCTCGCAAACCCTCCTCGACAAGTGGAACAAGCTGCTGGCTGGCGATGCGTCCACTGCCGCCAACGGGGTAAATGGCAATGGCAGCAGCACGAATGCTCATGCGGACGGCAAGAAGACGGAGTCCAATGGTGTCAAGGCAGACAGCGAGTCCAAGTCGGTCGAACCCAGCACAGGATCCAAGGCCGAGAGCGCCGAAGCAGCAGCGGCCACCGTGACAGCTGCGGAAGAGGTACTATAGCCCGCAGAAGAGACGATTTCCTGATTCCCCTGGGGGATTTGAAAATGGATACACGGTGCTGACGAAGACGACAGTAAATCCGCTGTCATCAGTTGTTGACGAAAACCCAAAACACTACAGTAAACCAAGTCCAATCGTTCTCCAGCGCCCCCCTTTTACAGAGGGTTCGGGTAATTCCGACCATTTCGCCGTATAATTTCGGTGTGTAATGGTTTGGAATTACCCACGATCCACTGCTTGTCCTCCCTGCTTCGTGGGCGAAGAGGAAGAGCGGGGGAAAAAATTATTCGCGCAGCATATACGTGGCTTTCCATGGTGTGTACCCTGGACCATCTCGAGGAACACTATCGCGTCCGTGAATTGTGTTAGTGTCCTGGCTTTATTTATTCTTATTTTTCCTTTTTTTTTATCTTGATTTCCTGTCTTTGGGCGCATAGGTACTTTTACGCTAGGGGTTCGTTCTATTGATGCTTTTTTGTCGAATCACGTTTCGTCTTTTCTTTTTCGGGCAGGGGACAGGATGGAAGGCCAGTAAAGACCATGGGGTTGGACATGAGATGAGGTTCCGTGGCAGGTTGACGAGGTGGATGGATGGATGGATGGATGGATAGGTGGTTGGGTTGAATGAGCAGGCGGACAGGCAGGATGTATGACTATTTCTTTGTTGTCTCGTCATGTCGTGTCTTAACCGTTGCATGTTTTATGTTCATGTTTGTTTCATGTTGTTTTATGTTTTGTTCATGTTGTTGTTGTTTTTTTACAAAAAGGCCACTGAGTGAGTGCACTGGGAGGCAGGACAGGAGTGGGCGACGCCATATAAATACAATAAATAGTCTGATGAGAAAAGTAAGAATGACTACTGGACTGGGACGATGGGGGTTAGAAATCTGTTGAATGGTTATTGTTTGGTTATTTTGTATTTTGTGTCTAGTGTCTTTTTATATTATTTATATTATATATTTGTGTGTATTAATGGCAACGTCACATGCACACTATCCATTAAAAAGCCCCTTTATCTTCGCCCCCCCAAAGTCGTATTTTCCTTGAATCTCCCCAAAAGCATCCAAACACCCTATACCAACCAACCCCCAGGCCACATACAGTGCTAAAACATCTCCATCACCGTACTCGCCGCGTCTCCCCCATCCCCACACCACACTCAACGCGTCTGCCTCTCCCACAGGGGAGCTCCAGCCCGTGAACAGTCCGCCGTTGCGTCCTCTCGTCCATGATGCACGAGCTCGAGCACGACCGGCTCCCCCACGATGGCTTCGCCCAGGATGCCTACCAGGTACCCCCAAACAGCCCCCAACACTCTCAATTGGCCCGCCTGCGCCTGCATGCTCAAACCGAAAACCGCCCTGCTAACCCCCATCACAACCCCCCCCCAGGTCGCCTACGTGTTCGACCCCGAACCAGACACCACCCAGCCCGTCAAGAAACGCAGACTGGCCAAGCATGCCACGCACCGCCCGCTTCCCCGAACGACGACAACCCCGTCTTTTGTGCCCCTTTTGAATGGCGCGGAGGGAGAGCCGTTCGTGACGCTCCGGCGGGAGCGGTTCGAGCAGGCGTGGGGGGTGGTGGACGAGCGGATCGAGGTATGAAGGCCATATGTTCTGGCATGTCTTTGGGATGGCTGGAGGTTGAATACCGGGGAGGGCTCACCACTGCTTGCGACAGACCATCATGAGGGAATCCAACTCGGCGACCTTGGAGGACGTATCTCGCTTTGTGGCATCTTCAAAATCAGACTGGTGCGTAGGATGTTCTGCCTCCCTCCTCCCCCAATATATATATATATATATTTGCGCGTTTGCAAAGCTTGGTCCAAAATCCAGCACACAGCTAATATCCCCCCCAAACCATCAGCATCGAGCAAATCCCCTCCGCATTCATCATCACAGGCCCCAACATTGCCTCCCAGGATCTACTGTTCGAGCAGCTGTCCGAGTGCCTCCCGCGCAGCTACCCCCCCAGCAAGTTCGTGCGTCTCAAGTCCTCCGAGGCCATGACCCTCAAGGCTGCGCTGAAAAAGACCATTCGGGATGCTACGACGAGTGCTGCGGATGCGGACCGGGACGCAGATGCAGATGCAGATGCAGATGCGGAGGCGGCTAGGGACGATGTGAAGATTGGAGGTTCATTGGATGTGAGTTTGTTCCATATACGCATCACTCGAAAGAGCTGATGATGCATGCATGCATGCATGCATGAAATCCTCAGATGGGACGACCTCTTCGCATTTCACGTCTTTCCATCGTTCTACATGAGCCACGCACAAGTACTGATATATTGCTTCCTTTCCTACCTTTGAAAATGTATGAAAAAAAAAAGGACCGTCGATATCTGGATTACGACCTTGAGGCCTTGGAGGCGTACATCAAGCCTCTGCAGTGCGAACACGTGTTTGTGGCTTTTCAAGATAGTGAGGGCTTCGAAAGTAGCTTGTTATCCGACTTGATTACCCTGTTCCAGTGAGTTTTCCAGAACCCCCCCTGGTCGTTGTCTCTAAATGAATCAAGAAAACAAAAATGATTCCTGACCCCTCGAAGCTCCTGGCGGCCGCGAATTCCTTTCACTCTCCTCTTTGGTATTGCAACGTCAGTGGACCTTTTGCAAGCACGTCTGTTAAAGTCTGCCTGCCGTCTCATATACGGCGGGCAGTTTGACGGCGTCCAGACAGCCAACATCCTGGAAACAGTGTTCAAGGGCGCCGTCGCCTCTGCTGATGTGCCATTGCGCCTGGGTGCTCCCCTTTTGCGAAGTATGTTGGAGCGCCAGCACGAGCAGATGGCGGGGATCCAGTCCTTTATTAGCTCGTTGAAGGTTTGTTGATGTGGTTCCTGGGTAGATACGAAAAACGAAACCCCCCCCCCCCCAAAGAAAAGACAAAGGGAACGAATGAGAAAGGACAACGGAAAAAAAAAAAGAAAATAGATTGTTTGGACGCTGACGACTCGCACAGTATGCATACATGTGTCACTTTTACGCAAACCCACTGAGTATCTTGTGCTCTGCCTCCAAGCATGACATGGAACCACCACCCTTGCAGCAAGAACATTTGGAGGCAGTGCGCAACTTGCCCTCCTTCCGGCAGGCGGTTGAACGCGAAGTAGACAACTGTACGCACTCTTCTCTGCAGCATGCCAAGTCCATGATTGAGGATGACGACTACCTTCGTGAGCAGGTCAACAATGGGTATAGTCATCGACGGGCGTGGGAAGAAAGGTTTCTCCGCTCGCTTCTCATATTGCAAGCTGCTGGTGTACAGCAAGGCGCGTTCTCTAGAGCATACGTGGATGGAATGGTTCGTGGGCCGCAACTGTCTGTGTCGTCAGAATCAGCAGATCATGCGGGACTGGCGCACGTGGTTCGTCGCATGAACCCAGACGCTCTATGCATGCTCTTGCGGCGTGTCATTGACATTTATCAAAAGGGGGATTCACTTCTCAACTTGGGCGCCGCGGCGGGCGAGCGAGATGCACAGCTGGTCGCGTCGCTTCAGTCAATCCTGGAGGAGCTCGAGAAACTCAAGGCGGCAGCCGACATGGCTGGCATGACTCTGAGAAGCAAATACAGCGGCCATGGCAAAGTCATGCGAACGACAGTCATTGCTCAAAAGGTTCAGCTCCGCCAAGACTCGGCGGCGCTCCGAGACGAAGACAGGAGATTGACGGACATGATTGACAAGCTCACAGTGCTGCTCTCGACGCACCACGACGCGCCGCCGCACCACACCAGTCCGCACACGGTCATCTTTTCAGAATGCTGGCTGTATGATTCAAAGTCCCCCGCCCGCGAAGTGTTTGTGCCTCGGCCCAGGATTGCATTTGAGCGAAGTCTGGGCCGCCCCCACGACTATTTGAATTGCGCATGCTGTAAGCCAGACAGCGACGGCTTGCAAGCAACCCTGCCGGCCACGGCGATTTTGTACCAGCTGTACCTCGAAACAGGCAACTTGATCAATATTGCCGACCTGTGGTCAGCCTTTCACGCACTCGTTGGTCCCGAGGAGAGCGACGACCGCAAGGCGCTAGTCTTGTTCTACCGCGGCCTTGCCGAATTGCGCGCACTGGGCTTCGTCAAGAACAGCAAGAAAAAAGTTGACCATGTAGCCAAAGTGAAGTGGCTTTAGCTCTTAGTTTTGGCGTACGTATAGATAGTCAGTCATACCAGGCCTTCCCTTTGTTCCCCCCCCCTCTTCTTTGTTTCCCCTGTTGTGTGTGTGCGTGTGTGTCTATACTTTGAAAATCATCAACATCATCAATATAAAGTATGAATTGTGATCGACTTGTACACACATAAATAGTGCTCTGAAAACGGACAACAGAAGCGAGGCATGGGCCATGATTGGTAAAATCTGTTGATAATGTCTCGGCTCTTGATTCTCTCCCGCTCTCCGTCTCTCTCGCTCTAATGTATACATTCTGCACTAACGGGCCAACAAAGGAAAGCAAAAACCACAATAAAAAGAGTCTTGTGAGTTCAGACAACATGTGTCTCTGTTTGTCTCTGTTTTCACTGTTTGTCTCTCTCTTTTTGTCCTGAGGGTTTTGGCTGGAGGCTGTCGTGGGTAGGACCCCACGCAATTTAACTTCATAAGCAACAGCATTTTTCATAAGACAACGGCAACCACAACCCATGTGCCATCTCTACTGGGGGGCGGGAAATCAAAAATGCCACGCCCTGACGGGTTACGGAACAAATATTCTCGTTACCGAACTCCCGATGTGCCAAGGGTCATGGACCTATTATCTAGTGCACTCGCGGGATCTGGGGTCGATTTCGACAGGGAGTGCATGGGTGGAAGCAATTTCCGAAAATAGAAGAGCAGACATCGGAGCTTTCGCTCTTTGTGAATGGGATAACGACGTCGGAAAAGAATATTTAGAACAGGCCCAGTCAAAAATAAAAAAGAAAAAGAAAAGAAAAAAAAGTTCCTTCTTCCTTGGACGGGACGGGATGGGGTGGGGCGTGCACGCGCGGTAGGAGTGAGTTAAAATGTGTGTGATGAACAACGCCATCCACCTACTCAAGTACCTACTGGGCAGAAAGAGGTTTGAGACATGTTAAACGGAGCAAGTGAAATTAGAGTACTAAAAAAAGACGTGTACTGGGAAGGGAGTCAAGGATGCACGCATCGAGATGAGTGTTGTGTGAGGGAGAGACATTGAGGGTCGATAGACCCACCATTCGGCCTGGCCTCGTCATCCGTACTGTACGTGCTGTTCGTGCTGTACAGTGCAGGTACCTACATATGCATGTACTTTGTGTATGTATGTAGGTACCTAGTAGATAGACATCTGGCGTATTTCGGGCCCAGTCTGGCCAAAGTCGAGTCAGCAAAAGACGAGACAGGCGTGCTACTGCTCGTGCGGCGTGGCCTGGAGGGACGTGAACGTGTCAGTTCAAACCGTGGAGCTGAGGACTTGTTTCTCGTGTGTACGTACAATTGTGGTCATCGCCTCGCTTTGCTAGTCGCTGGTGCGGGCGGAGGACGAGCCCAGAGGTAGCATTGTGTCTCGGAAAAGAGGGCGACCACGTTGAGGCTGTTTGCAGCGCTGGGTTGCTGTCGCTCTGCTCAATGATGAGTCGAATATCTAGTATAGTACCTAGGACGAAGATAGGCAATTCCATGCAAGGTAGACCTTGGAGGGCGAAGAGTAACCGGTATTGGCGTCTCGCATTGCCGTTGGAGTTGCCGTTGGAGTTGCCGTTGGAGTTGCCGTTGGAGTTGCCGTTGGAGCTGCCGTTGGAGCTGCCGTTGGAGCTGCCGTTGCCGTGGGTGTTTTTTCTTGCACTGCAATGCATCCTACATGCAGCACACCTGCACTTTATATCATGTACGCTGGGCCGAAGGTAATTCCGAAACGTTTTACACCAAAATTGCACGGCTAAATGTTCGGAATTACCTGAACCCACTGTACTCATTGTAGTACGACATGTGCCGTACGTCTTCCATCAGCAGCCGGGACAATGCAGTAACGTAAACGTCCGTATTCGTAGCAGTGAATTTCCGAATCTGGACCCGTGGACTACATACCAGTCGCGCTTTGCGTAGGGCGTCCCGTTTCGATAGTCTGCGATAAAAGCGCGCATCCGAGTATTTCGTCTTCACCGTTTGCGGATCATGGTGGTGATCCGTCTGTGACTTGGCCCGGCCGCCCAGATGCTTCCTTCAGCCGACAGTGAACATGAACATTCGTTGTATTTCCGTCTCTTCGACTCATCATTGTGGCTTGATTCAAACTGTGGGGGGAGTCTCATCAGCCCGTCACTTACTGTATACAGGTAGCGACGCCCCAAAAAGGCGAGATTACATGTTGCCTTCCTTCTCTCGTCAAGAGAGACAGGACTTGACGGAGTCGATATTAGCTGGCCCGTGTGCACAATGAGGATTTTTTTCTTCTTCAATTTGTTTGTTGTCGAATCAGTCACTCTCGTCTGTAGTCGCGATTTTTCTGGTAGGACTTGGCAGTATAACTGTGCGACTTTTTTTTATTGATTGTTGAGGAGCATCAACCACATCGTTGCTTGTTGATTTCTGTGCTTGTCTCTTGTCTCTGATTGCTGGCCAGTCGGTCGCTCCTGCTTTCCGTTTCTCGGCCCATGGATGGCTTGAATGGCTACTGCCCCACCCAGCACGATTCAGTCCACTGCTCGACTTGACTTGTAACTTCAACAATGTTGAACCAGACTAGACCAATGACAGGACAGAGTAGGCCAGATCGAATAGACTGCAGAGCAAGAGCGATCCATCCATTGATCAATTGCGCTTGCAAGTGCACAAGTGAGCTGCCGGGGAGCCCTCGTCCGTGGCCGTGGTTCCTTCCATTCCAGCCTCGCTTCCATGCCCCAGGGAGCCTCTCCTGCATGATGCATGCGTGCGTGCGTGCATGCATGCATGCAGGTGCACACATGGTACCACAGAACGGCAATGGCAAAACTGGCAGCTGGCAGCTGGTAGTAGCTGGCACCGAGCATGGCAGCTGGCAACACTGCAAGCTGGCAATCGGCAACTGGCCGTACTAGGTAGGAAAGGCACAGACAGGCACAGGCTCAGGATCCACGCCCGCCCACGTTTCTCAGCCCACCCCCTTCCCACCCTAACCCCAACCCGGCCCCGGCCCCGACCTCGACCCTGACACACAGCCTCGGCATCCGTCTTCTGCCTACCTACTTATCCGCCCGTCATCAAATCCAAGCTGCAAACCTCCGCGTCACATTTGACCGGGCAGGGACACCAACCTCGCTCATGTCGGGACCTATTCCATCTTGTCCATGGACGAATTGACGGGTAAGAAGCCAAACCCTCTAGCCGGTACCAAGTAAAAAAAAAAAACCACCTGTCTATTCTGTCTATTCTATCCAGCGAACCACGCATTGTCCGACCCCCATGTCGCGCTTATGTCTCACTCCAACTCTGCGTCCGTCGCATACCAACCACGAGACGATGATTTTGCCATTTTCTTCCAAGTCCTGGGTTTTGGCTTCACTCTCCACTTTTCATGGCCCAGGACGCGCGACAGAAGATCTTGGCTAGCATCATCCACCTGTGTGGTTCGGCTGCACGGCCGTGATCCGCGCCCACGCTTGCACGCACGCACGCATGCACACTCGCTCGCAGAGCATCATACCGGCCGAACTGCAAGCAAAACAAAAAGGACGAAAACCAACATAACCAACGCTCGTTGGGTGGGGGAGGGGTTATCGACGGCTATCGAGGCATGACGATAAATCATGGGCTTCCGAAATCACCATGGACTCGGTCCCCACCTGCTTGCTTGCTGCTTGGCTTGGGACTCGCTGCACGCGCCACCCCAGCAGCTCCTCCAGAAGCTCCTCCATCAGCCCCAGCAAGCAAGCCCAGCAAGCCCAGCAAGCGAGACATGGTTTTTGACGCCATGCCTAGACCAGCACGATCCCCGCGCTGGGCTTCATTGTTCGATGTCCACCCACAGCCTACATCCAGGCCCGCTGACGAACTGCTTGGCCTGGCTCGGCCAGACTTGAGAGTCAGGTCCGGTTACAAAGGACCCTAATAATGCATGTCTTCACGTTGGCCGCCTCTTGGTTGTGTCTTGGTCCTCACTTGGCAGTCCCGGCTCGTGTTTTGCTGCCCGTCTGCCCGTCTGCCCGTCTGCCCGTCTGCCCCTCCTTTCGCCCAGTCCACGCCATGACGCCTTGACAGCTCACGCCACGCTTGTATGTACCTACACTTATTAGACAGATACGCTTACCATTTGAAACAGACACACATTGATGACACTGCTCCGTCATGGACCATGGTGATACCAGGACCTGGGAACGCGCTTCTTGCTCGCAGCCTCGCACTAACCAGGGCCGCAAAGACGCGCGCCGGCGAGACTTGAACCCACCAACTTGTCCGGTGGAGCTGGAACCCGCTGGATAACCCCCCGCCATCCCGAGGGCCGTGGGGGTGCGTCTTGGTTCCTACGGGATGGGCGAGTAGCTGAAATCAAAGGGCCGGCGTCTGTGTCTGGTTCTGGTCGTTTCTGAGTCGTTGTCGTTGGCGCCGCCAGCAGGTGCCGCCCAGAGACGAGGGGCAGAGAGCCAGAGGGCCAGAGGGGCTGGCTATATGGCGTCTTTCATGGTCGCCCGGTGAGTAGAAATACAAGAGGGCTGGGATGTCTTCAACTTGCATGCAACAATTAACAATTGCTTGTGAAGCTGCAAGCTGCGACTGATTCCTCAAGTGCTCCCATCCGGTACACCATCATTATTTACTTGACTCTTCAAACACCCTTGCTTCCCTTTGAACGCTTCCTGTGTGGCTGCCTGTTCTCCATCCCCCATTGCTTCTATTTGCCGCCTCCTTCTCTGTTGGGGTGCTGTCGTCGGGCTTGTCTAACGGCCGGGACCCGTCTCAAGCTGGGCCCGAAAAGGAAAAAAGAAAGGAAGGAAGAAAGAACGAAAGGAAGAAAGAGACAAGCGACAGATAGATTTGAAACCCCGAAAAACATTGACGCCTTTCGCCAAGTGTATTGTCGCAGCCTAGCGTCATCCGAAGGAAAAAAATAAGTTTTGCAGCTGAGGCTCGGGCCTGCCGCCGTCTGTCGTCAAGGTTTTTCTCTGAGACGAGCGAAAACGGGCTGTCTGCCTAGGCGGTGCCGCATACCAGTCCATACACGGATCCGGCAACCCACCGCGCATTCCAAACCCGTCCGCCCGTCGTCACCACCAAACGCATCAGTCAGGAGCAGCAGCCGACTTGACCTTGTCTGACATTGCCTTATTCAACGCAATTGGTGTCGCGCTTGGGACTTTCCGGACAAGAAATCCCACAAACTTTGTTTCCGTCCTCACAAAGGAGGACACTGCATATACATATAATCGATCACAGCCCCCTTCAAACTTCTGCCATTTTTTTTTCTGAGAGCGACTCCAATACTGAGAGCAGAAGAAGCAACATTGCAGAGAGGCTGCTTTTACACAATTTTCTTCCCTCCCACCCCACACCCACCACACTACCTCTTCCGGCCAACTCGGGAAAAAAAACAAGCAGCAAAAAAAGAAGAAGAGAAAGAAAAGAAAGAAAACCATCATCATGTTGCACCGCAAGCTGGCTCCTTCGCAACAAACCTCGTGCGAGACATTTATTCAACGCCGCTTAAAACGCAACCCAGGCCTGGCATACAAGTTGCATCAGATGGCACTGCCTTTATCTCCTCTAGTCCAACTCACCACCGGCGCTGTCCATCCTGATTTCCCCCGGACAGTACTTCAATTTTGGCTTTTAACAGACGCACAACTAGAGGGCCTTGCCCAATTCTACCACCAAAAAACACCATCCGCCTGGACTTCGCAATACCCATGCCCCATCGTGTGGCTGTCGGACGTATCTCTTGAGGAGAAGCGTCGCAGAATGGGCAAATTTATCGGCTTGAGGGGATGCGACTCCCCCTCATGGCTCAAGTCAGAAGACGAGATTGCAGCCGAGGCCAGACTAGCCAGCATGGTTGCCTACCAAGAAGATGTCTGGAGGAGGACAAAGCTGAATCCTTGGTGAGGCAAGGATTGCTGAATTCGCGTGCGGCGCAGAAGAAGAAGAAGAAGAAGAGGAAGAAAAGATATAGGCAGCAATGCCATTTCATTTGAGCATCAAGAGTGTGTGTTTGTCGCGCCAACGAAAAGCCCGACCTCACCTCTTTTCACGACCACAGAGTTTAGTACCCATCTTCATCATGACCATGTACATACGAGATACATCATTAGCGGATGCGCATGTTTTTTTTTTCTCTTTCTTTCGAAAGCCCTTTTCTCGAAAAGTCTATGCCATTGTTTATCGTTGTTTTTCCATCTTTAGGTATCTGGGAGGTTCCATGTTTTTCTTTGTCCTTTTTTTTTTTTTTTTTTTTTTTTTTTTTTTTTTTTTTTTTTTTTTTTTTTTTTTTCATATATAGGCTCCGGAAGCTTGCACGGCGTTATTCTTTCTTTTTTCCTTTCTCTTTCTTTCCTTTTCCTTTCTTTTATTCCCTAATTCTTCTTTTTTCATCTCAGTCCAAAATGGTATACAGCATGTAGAGGAGTTTGAAACCACAATCTTAGACTTTTAAATCCAAATTGCTGCAATGGGAATAAACATACAAGTATCTCGTCTGCATAATGACTGCCCTCTTCAGTAATTTCGTTTGAAATGACTTGCAATATAAATGAATACATATTAATATATCATGTCTTGCCTGAATAATGGCCTCGTCTTACACACAAACAATTTACTGTTCAGGTGCTAGCATGGAAACGAATACGCGTCTAGTCTGGCCTGCATAAACGACCCCTCCCAACAATTTACTGTTTAATTGCTAGCATCGGGAAAAAAATCCATTTATTGCCGTCTTAAAGTCATGATTGCCCTTTTAGTACAATCGTCTCGTCTGTCAAGGACGGTAGATGTCAAGACAGGTATGTATTTGCGCATCGGGAAGATGAAAAGAAACGAGATACTGCCTCCCAAGAAGCGAAAAAAAAAATAGAAAAAAATCCCGAGTATTGGCAACGCCGTGTTTGTGGAAGAAAGAAAGAAAAAACTAGTACCACAGCTTGTGTCGTGGGAATTGCGCATTTACATTCAATAATATCACTTGTGTTATGTTGTTGATCTTTCTTTAGTCACGGGACCGGTTGATATAGTATGAGGAGTGCTCGTCTGAGTATTTTCGAAGCGGACACTTCTCTTGGGCAGTGACCGAGTCTGGCTGCCGAGCGGAAGGACATCATAATGTGTCGAAAAATGGTCGAAACCTACCCTTCTCGATCGGTCGAGTAGAATGGTGACAAATTTGAGATTGCCAGTCGATTTCATGTCTCGAGTAAAACTGGCTACTTCTTGCCCTTCTTTCCCTTGGCGGGCGTGTCAACCATTACGGCATCTTCCTCGCTGGCACCCTCCTTGACTGCCGGTTCGTCCAACTCCTTCATGAATTCCGACGAGATCTGGCCACGGCGTTTCTCCCACCATTCCTTCTCAGCCTCCCTTTGAGACTCAAGTTCGTCTATTCGCGTTCGGAATGCAGTGTTGGAGGCAATCTCGTGAGCAGATTGGAAAATAGTCGAGCCCCAGTTCGGAGCGAGAGCATTTGCCTGCATAAATTTGTCAGTTTTTTATTCTTCGTCCCCGCCCCCTTCTTTTTTTTGTGTGTTCCTGATTCTCGATGGGTACGCACCTCTGTAACAACATCTCGCAGCTCCTCCTCTATCTCCTTCTCAGCCCGTAGGAATCTCTGCCACAAGTCGTCCCCGACACTGCCTTTGAGCAGCAATGAGCTGCAAGCCTGCTTGGCCGACTTGAGATGGATCAGGCGATTGATGTCTTCGACGGCGCGTCGCAGAAGTGCTGCTTTGAGGATACTGTCGGGAATCTTGGGGGTCTTTTCCTTGCCGTCTTTGCTGTCTTCGGGATCCATGTCCATTAGGGACAGGTAGACATTGCGCTGGAGATTCGGCGGGAACCAGGGGGCGAGGTTGGCGCTCTCGGCTGTTGGCATTGAATTTAGTCACCGCAACGATTTGAATGTTTTGATAAATTGCATGGCTAGGGCCAGCAGAACATACCGGCCTTTCTCTTGCGGTAGATTGTGGAAAAGGTCATCAAGGCGCCGCCAAGGACCAAGAGGTAAGCAAAAGGAAGGGCGAGGCCCTTCCAGTCGATATTGAGCATTTTCGCGAGGAGACGTCTAAAAACAATAAAGCACCCCAAATTCCCGATCAAAGAGCCTGTCTATTTGGATGAGAGAGAGCGCCTGTTGGTTGATTGTGCGTGGTATATAGTATACGAATGAGCGTGGGCGGCGGCAAACCCCAAGAAAAAATGATGGCCAATGGTCGGATGTACGCCCAATGACAGCCGGGGGTCGTCTGCTCAGTTCGAGGTCGGGTTGTTCTGGCCAGATAACAGATTTACGTCCCGCGCGTGGCATGTGGGCCTTGACCTGGCGAGCAATGCGTCACTTGTACGTTTTTGTGTTGGGCGGGCCGATGTTTCTCCTGCCGGGACTAGGAGCTGCGCAACGCACTGCCAGGCATCTTCAGCGGTGACGCAGGCGCAACAGGTCCGAGTATTTGAGGTACCTTTTTGCAGAGGACACTGGCCTAGGTGTACTTCACGTTTGAAGGCAAAACGCGGATCCACCTCTGTCACCGACCTCAATGAGCTTTCCGCGTGGCGTCCCTCATTCACATCACTCCAGAGCGCGGCATCATAATCTTTCTTCTGCCCGAGCAGTGAAAGAAACGATCTGCTTCCATTCAACTTGCTATTCTTTAAATCTCTGCCAGCACTCGCAGCTAAGCAGCAGATTTGGGGAACGCAAAGCACGGCACTCGTCTCGCACATGGGAAGACCACACCCCACCACTACCAACAACACCACCACGGCCAGCGCTGCGCACCGGTACTCGACGTAATCAGCAACAGTATACGTTCTGTTCTTTGCTATAATGCTGCTCCGGCTTCGAGGGCCGGATGGCACGAACCGCCTGACAGTAGAGCAATCGACAACCTTTGGCGAGCTGGGCGATCTAGTAAGTGCGCTTGGTTTGTTACGACCATCTGCTTGGTAGGGTTACTTACGACGTCATGAATGGCAGTTATTGCCCAAACTCCCCAGCACCGTCGATTCAAATACCATTACGTTTTCCAACTCACCAAGTGGAGGTGACGCCAAAGCACTGGTTGAAATCAAGAAGTTCAAGGTTGGGCAAATCGGCCTCAAGTTAGTACAGTACAACGTTTCCTTCTTTTCTCTGTTTGGAATGCCGCTACATGACGTGCTTGCATACTTTACCTTGGAATGTTTTCTTACAGAGCTTTCACGGCTTTCCTTGTCTGTTTATAGGGCTGACTAGGAATCGTAGACATGGTGACTTGATTTTTCTTACCTATAAACATATAAGCGAAACCAATGGATCGACCAACGGCACCGAGTCGTCCAAAACGACATCTGCCAGGCTGAATGGCAAGCCAGTGTTACCGACTGAGGACGTACCCATCAATCCCAGGCTCGAGAGAATTTCCAAGCCCTGGGAGGTAGTTCGACAATCTGCCCTCGACGATCGACTAGATAAATTGGATGGAAAAATCCCTAGACGCCGCGACAAGATGTGTCGTCATGGCCCGAAGGGCATGTGCGATTACTGCCAGCCTCTCGATCCATTTGATGCTACCTATCTTGCCGAGAAGAAGATTAAATACCAGTCGTTCCACTCGCATCTGAGAAAGATTAACGCTTCCACGAACAAACCTGAGCTGGGTAGCTCGTATATCCCGCCGCTTGTGGAGCCGTTCTATCGCGTAAGGCGGGATTGTCCTACTGGTCATGCGCCGTGGCCAGAGGGTGTATGCACCAAGTGTCAACCAAGTGCCATCACGCTGAACCCGCAGCAGTTTCGCATGGTTGACCACGTGGAGTTTTCATCACCGTCAATAATCGACAACTTCATCGACACATGGCGCAAAACCGGTGCCCAGCGCATTGGATTCCTCTACGGACAGTATTTGGAATACACCGAGGTTCCGTTGGGTGTCAAGGCCGTTGTCGAGGCCATCTACGAACCACCCCAGATAGACGAGCTGGACGGCATCACTCTTAATGCCTGGGAGAATCAAAAGGACGTTGAGCGTGTGGCGCGCCTGTGTGGTCTGGAGCCTGTGGGCGTCATATGGACCGATCTGCTGGACACTGGACGTGGTGACGGATCAGTGGTTTGCAAGCGCCATGCCGATTCCTACTTCCTGTCATCGCTGGAGATTTGCTTTTCTTCCAGGCTACAAGTGCAGTACCCCAAGGCGTCGAAATGGAGCGACACTGGCCGATATGGATCGAACTTCGTGACGTGTATCATCACGGGCAACGAGGAAGGCGAAATCGGCATCTCGTGCTATCAGATGTCGAATGAAGCGGTGGAGATGGTGCGAGCTGATATCGTTGAACCCTCGGCGGACCCTACTGTGATGCTGGTTCGAGACGAGGAGGAAGACGATGGATCCGTCAGTCGAACACGGTATATACCCGAGGTTTTTTACCGTAAAAAGAACGAATATGGCGCCAACGTTCAGGAGAACGCCAAGCCTTCCTTCCCCGTCGAATACCTCTTTGTCACTCTCACTCATGGCTTTCCTGCTGAGCCGAAACCGATTTTTACCAATACGGGATTTCCCATTGAGAACCGTGCATATATTGGAGAGAGTCAAGAGCATTCTGATCTTGCCAAGGTCCTGAAGCCAGCTCTCAGCCAAAAGTCTAATGGAGATTGTCAAGAAGTTTCCAACTTTCATCTTTTGTGCTTTCTTCACCAGATGGGCATCCTGTCCAAGGTTTGTGTACCCCGTCTTTCTATCATGTTGACACACTCTGTTTTACATTTCGCTCTCTATGCTTTGTATCCTGCCTCCGCACTCGCCTTCAAAAACTGACATGCATTGTTTCTTTTCGGGCAGGATGAGGAAGCACTGCTGTGTCGAGTCGCGAGCCAACACGACCTCGCCGACTCGTTTCAGCTCCGTTCAACGGATGGATGGCAGACTCTGCAAGCCATCCTTCAATCGACTGGTGAGCGAGCCCCCAAGCGTCCGCGAGATCTCGATGATCCTACCACTTCTACAGACTCCTCTGCCTATGAATTTTCAGCGCCCTACTCAAGGGCTCGCGACTCGGGTGAGCCACTTACTAAACGTTTTGCTGCCTTCAGGCTGAACGAGCGACAAATGCCGAATTAGACGGACGGGATGTTGATGGCGGAGAACTAAGGGCATGGCAGAGTGGGTGCCTATCTATTCATTGCATGCAGTACAAATGGCGGGACAATGTATGTTGGAACATTGTGCTTCAGGAGTTCGGACTTGGACGCAAGCGCAAAGAGAAAGCACAAGACGATCTGTCTGTAAAACAGCTTTTGTGACTTGTCTCCTTTTCATGTAGACGGCCATTCAAGCAATAAGAAGTCGGCAGCAGTGCATTTATTTCATGCAGTAAGGCCTATATCGTTTTGTGTTCCAAATCGTGTAGCTACATGGTGAAAGCCCCAGACGCTGCCTTTATGTATTCGAATTTTCTGTTTTGAGATTTCGTCCCCTCCTTTCACTCTTGATCGCTCTGGTCTATGTGCCCGCTCCATGCACATCAATCACGCCATTGGCTCGTCCCCTCCCACCTCTTCGGTATTTTTCTGCCCTGCCCGGATTCTTTCAGACTTGGGAAATGGTGTATTGATTATTGGATGCACTATATGAGAAGGGGTGTCCAAAAGGGACGCGCATCCCGAGATGCTGCTGTTTTCGTGTCTAACACGGCAATAAATACATAAATATGCAGTCACAAGCACAGGGGTTGGGGTGAGAAGCGCAACTGCCGGAGGAGCTGTCTTGTTCGACTGCCCAGTGAGGCCAGCCCGGCGAGGCCAGCCCGGCGAGGCCAGCCCGGCGAGGCCAGCCCACAGCACCACTTTCTGCGGGTGTGGGACTGTTTGTTTGGGAGGCTGGTTATTTTTGTTTTCTTTTTTTTTTCTGACGTCTGAGCGCATATAAAGGTTTTTTTGGTAAGCAAGCTTTATTATTTGGAGGAGCCGTGTAATTTATTTATTTAGTCTTGGGGTCGTATCTAGAATGCGCGAGGACAATGATTCATAAAAGAGAGAAGACGGCGGCGACCTCTCGACTCGCACGAACATGCAAGCCCCTCCATGTTTGGACATTGGTGGGAGCCCATGGACGGACAGCTTGAAGTGCTCCATCTCCGCGGCACGAGCAAAGTCCGAGTGATGTTCATGATGTGCTGAGGTTGATAGTTCAGGTGTTTCCAAACACTTTGCCATATCATTTGGTGCAGAAGGTTTCGGAATCACATTAGACACCATGTAAATGCGCCAGACATGTGATGTACGTCAAACCGTTTTTTTTTTTTTTTTTCATGTACATATGCACATGTACAATAGACCCCCTGTATGATTTTACAACGGTACATGACCGGGGGGGCTCTATCCAATAAAACAGCCTTGCATTAAGCCACAGAAGCATAGACAGTACCTAGCTTAAAGCAGCGAATCAGATGCTAAGAAAGGTGCCTCTAAAAAAGTGGCGTTTAGTGGCGTAAGTACTGGGTGTAAAATCATTCAGGGGATGTACTGTACGTGCCGAAATCGCACATGACACAATCTGCTCGAGTCGATTATGGACTAGCGGACTGGAGCAAAGGTGGGAACCACTAGCAAAGCGGCTTCAATGCTTAATTGTCAATTGTTTGTAATGTCTGGCGAATATAACAAGATTATACAGCCTGTACAAGGAACACCGGGCGGCCCCAGCCTTTTTTATCTTATCGGCGACTCGCCGGCCCTTGGGGGGAGCCCCAC
Organism: Claviceps digitariae; assembly: GCA_018360205.1. NCBI lineage: Eukaryota > Fungi > Ascomycota > Sordariomycetes > Hypocreales > Clavicipitaceae > Claviceps > Claviceps digitariae. The sequence goes on from SRPT01000021.1 coordinate 55,576, forward strand.
CCCCCGGCACCCGGACCTGGTTCACCCATTCCTTTTTTTTTTCCTTTCCCTGGTCGCTTCACGTCGCGAGAGCTCGCAGCTGCTGGCGTATGCGCACGCACCTGACCGGCCCTGGCCCTGCCAGAACTTTTTTTTTTCTTTCTGATTTCTGTGTCACACATTCAATCCCATCTGGACGAGTCACCGACATCCGGTCCGTCTTTTCCGTTCTCTCGCCTCTTGTTTTTCTTCTTTCCTTTGGTTCTGCCATCATTCTCCTCTTCAATTGGCACATCCAACCGTCGCGCAGCTATTCGAGGGCCGGTGCCATTGCAGCATTGATCGATCCCCTTTGGGAGGAGTCCCTCGACAATGCCGCCCACTCTGCCTTCTTCCCTCGCCGGCCGCGCTCCGGTTTTGTTCCGACACGGCCGTCGCGTTCCTCGAGCTTTTTCTGCCTCCTCCAGGACTCTCACGACTGCCGTGCCGAGGGCATCTGGCCGTGCCTTTCCTTCTCTGAAGCAGCAGCAGCCCAAGCGGCTCGGCACAGTCTCCATTGTGCGGTCGTATAGCTCCTCCGCCGTCGAATCAGCTCCCAACCCCAGGGCCTATCTCGAGAGCGGTGTCATCAAGCCCAAGCAGAATGTCCAGGTGAAAAAGGTGCTTGTTATTGGCAGTGGTGGTTTGGCCATTGGACAGGCGGGTGAATTCGATTATTCAGGTTCGTCTGCCTAGTTTTATTTCCTGTCGCAGCATTCATCACGTTGCGTCGCGACTCACCAAGTGCTTGGTGGGGAAAAATGACGTGTTTTTTTTTACTCTTCGTTTTTTTTAAAAAAAAATATTACAAAAATCTGAAATAAAATAATACTACAAACCTCAGTTAATATGTGCTGCTGACATGTCTCTTGCAGGCTCGCAAGCGTTAAAGGCCCTGAAAGAAGCTGGTGTCGCTTCAGTACTCATCAACCCCAATATCGCCACTATCCAAACCAACCACTCCCTCGCCGATGAGGTGTACTACCTGCCCGTCACCCCCGAATACGTCAGCTATGTTATCGAGAAAGAGAAGCCCGATGGTATTTTCTTGTCCTTTGGTGGCCAGACTGCCCTGAACTTGGGTGTCCAAATGCAGCGTATGGGCTTGTTTGAAAAGTACGGCGTCAAGGTCCTGGGCACAAGTGTCAGAACCCTTGAAGTGTCCGAGGACCGAGATCTTTTTGCCAAGGCTCTCGAGGAGATTGATATTCCAATTGCCAAGTCCATTGCCGTCGGTACCGTTGAAGAGGCTCTCGATGCCGCCGAGAAAGTCGGCTATCCTATCATTGTCCGCGCCGCTTATGCTCTGGGAGGTCTGGGCTCCGGTTTCGCCAACAACGAGGAGGAGCTCCGCAACATGGCCGCCCGCTCGCTAACCCTATCGCCGCAGATCCTGGTCGAGAAGTCCCTAAAGGGATGGAAGGAGGTCGAATATGAAGTTGTTCGCGATGCGAACAACAACTGCATCACTGTGTGTAACATGGAGAACTTTGATCCTCTTGGTATCCACACTGGTGACTCCATCGTTGTAGCGCCCTCTCAGACACTGAGTGACGAGGAGTACCACATGCTCCGATCTGCCGCCATCAAAATTGTGCGCCATCTTGGCGTTGTGGGTGAATGCAACGTCCAGTACGCCCTGCAGCCCGATGGTCTCGACTACCGTGTCATTGAAGTCAACGCCCGTCTCTCCCGATCGTCTGCTCTGGCCTCCAAAGCCACTGGCTACCCCCTTGCCTACACGGCCGCCAAGATTGGTCTGGGCCATAGCCTGCCTGAGCTACCCAACGCCGTGACCAAGACCACCACCGCCAACTTTGAGCCTTCCCTTGATTACATTGTCACCAAGATTCCTCGATGGGATTTGTCCAAGTTCCAGCATGTCAAGCGCGACATTGGCAGTGCCATGAAGTCGGTCGGCGAGGTCATGGCCATTGGCAGAACATTTGAAGAGTCTTTCCAGAAAGCCATCCGTCAGGTCGACCCTCGATTCGTCGGCTTCCAGGGGGACAAATTTGAGGACCTCGACTTTGAGCTGCAGAACCCCACTGACCGTCGCTGGCTCGCCGTTGGCCAGGCCATGCTGCACGAGAACTACTCGGTCGACAGGATTCACGAGCTCACCAAGATTGACAAGTGGTTCCTGTACAAGCTGCAGAACATTGTCGACTGCACCCGTGAGCTGGAGTCGGCTGGTGAGCTGAAGGCCCTGAAGAAGGACCAGATCCTCAAGGCCAAGAAGATGGGTTTCTCTGATCGCCAGATTGCCATGGCCGTCAACAGCACCGAGGACGAAGTCCGCGCTTACCGACTGAGCTTCAACATCCGCCCTTGGGTTAAGAAGATTGACACTCTGGCCGCTGAGTTCCCCGCCGATACCAACTACCTGTACACCACCTACAATGGCTCCTCCCACGATGTTACCTTTGATGACCACGGCAAGATTATTCTCGGCAGCGGCGTCTACCGAATTGGTTCCTCTGTTGAATTCGATTGGTGTGCTGTTGGCGCTACCCAGGCACTTCGAAAGATGGGAGAAAAGACTGTCATGATTAACGTGAGTTTTTTTTTTTTTTACAAAAAAAAACCTTGGACCATGTTCAATATTTGCGCAAATGATTGACTAGTTTATTCGCTAATTTTATCAACTCAGTTCAACCCTGAAACGTACTCGACCGATAGTGACGTGGCCGACAAACTCTACTTTGAGGAACTCAGCTACGAACGTGTCATGGACATTTATGAGCTCGAAGGTTCTTCTGGTGTTGTCGTTTCTGTTGGTGGCCAGCTGCCTCAGAACATTGCTTTGCGCTTGCAGGAAACAGGCGGGGCCAAGGTTCTCGGAACTGACCCCAAGGATATCGACAAGGCCGAAGATCGTCAGAAGTTTTCTGAGATTCTGGACAGCATTGGCGTAGATCAGCCCGCTTGGAAGGAGCTCACGTCGGTCAAGGATGCTGAGAAGTTTGCAGAGACAGTCGGCTACCCGGTTCTTGTGCGTCCCAGTTACGTCTTGTCCGGAGCTGCCATGACTGTGATTCGCAGCCAGGAAGATCTCAAGGAAAAGCTCGAGGCCGCCAGCAACGTCTCGCCCGATCACCCTGTCGTCATTACCAAGTTTATCGAGGGCGCTCAGGAAATTGACGTCGATGCCGTGGCTTCAAAAGGCGAGCTCATCGTCCATGCTGTCTCTGAGCACGTCGAACAGGCCGGTGTCCACTCGGGTGATGCCACCCTGGTGCTGCCCCCCGCCAAGCTCGAAGCCGCCGTCATGGAACGTGTCAAGGATATTGCCAAGAAGGTGGCCAAGGCGTGGAACATCACCGGACCCTTCAACATGCAAATCATCAAGGCGGACGATGCCGAAAGTGGCGAGCCGGCTCTCAAGGTCATTGAGTGCAACCTCCGTGCTTCTCGTTCGTTCCCCTTTGTCAGCAAGGTCCTCGGTCTCAATTTGATCGACGTGGCCACCAAGGCCCTTGTCGGAAAGGATGTGCCGGAGCCGACCGATCTCATGGCCGTCAAGCGCGACTACCTCGCCACCAAGGTGCCCCAGTTCTCCTGGACGCGTCTTGCCGGCGCAGACCCCTTCCTCGGCGTCGAGATGGCTTCCACGGGTGAGATTGCTTGTTTTGGAAAGGATCTCGTGGAGGCGTACTGGGCGTCACTGCAGTCGACCATGAACTTCCGCATGCCCGAGCCTGGCGAAGGTCTCCTCTTTGGTGGCGACGTCAGCAAGACGTGGCTGACGCAGGTAGTCGACTACGTTGCTCCTCTTGGCTACAAGCTGTACGCTGCCAGCAATGATGTCAAGCAGTTCATTGAGTCGTCAGCCAAGGGTGACGTGTCTGTCGAGGTGATTGAATTCCCCAAGGAAGATAAGCGGGCGCTGCGCGAGGTGTTCAAGAAGTACGACATCCGTGGATGCTTCAATCTGGCGGTTGCTCGTGGCAAAACGACGCTCGATGTCGACTATGTCATGCGACGAAATGCTGTCGACTTTGGTGTGCCTCTTTTCATGGAGCCTCAGGTAAATTTTATTTTATTTCTCCTTTTCTTCCTTTTATTCCATTTCGTTCTTTTTAGACCATTTTATTTGACTCTTTTTGACTTGTCTTGTCTCCGCTTGACTCGACCTACTATTCTCAACTCACACTAACACTGCGCCCTCCAGACCGCCATCCTCTTTGCCCAATGCATGAGCGAGAAGCTCCCCCGCAAAGAAGGCATCCCGTCCGAAGTCCGCCGCTGGTCCGACTTTATCGGCGGCAAGCCCCTGTAAAATATACCCCGTCCTACGTCACAACGAGGCAAGATAGAAGACAAGAAAAGCATTTCAAAAGGAGAAAGGTGGGGGATGAGAGAAGAAAAGCTTGGCAAAAGCCCTGTATACGTATTTATCTTTGTAACCTGTTTTTTATCTACTTGAATATTAGGAGTCGTTCAGCGAGATGACCGTACATCATGACACGTTGCGATATTTGTGAGGGGCCATAAAAGGTAGAGAGCACGCACGACAGGTGGGCGATGGATGGACGAGGCTTCGAAATTGCAGGGTCCGCGGCTGGTGAGGGTTTGGGGGGTTATATGTGCGTGAGGGGGCTACTGCAGGACGAGTGGGCAGGTCAGTCGTTCTGATCATTGTGTATTCAGGGTTTGGGTTAAGTTTTGCGTGTAGGTTTTTTTTTTTTTAAATTCCTTTCAATTTTTTTATTTATTTTTCTTTCCTGTCTTTTCTTTTTCTAATTATATTGTGCGTGATAAACGCCTTATCTTTCCTCGAAGAAACTCCTTCATGTTTTCTCAACCCAAATGGACCTGTTGCATCGCCGACGGTGCCCTTGAAGATGGCCGTGATTGAGCTTTCAGTGCTGGGTACCAACGTCGGGGCACCGATGTCAAGTGATGAAACGGGTGTTGACTACTACGAAGCAAGACGTCGAGAACAAAAACAGGGAGTGGATTTTCTTAGCAATCAGATCAAGTGACACAAGAGAGCCTTGCCATAGAAGGACAAAAAAAAAAAAAAAAGGTCTTTAAGGAGTTTCGGAACAGTCTGGATGGAGAGATAAAAAGGGATAAGCGGGAAGCACTCACCTCGCAGGTCACCCACCGCGGCAGACAGTCTTTCTTGCAGCTGGTGCCAGCTGTCGAGTCTCGAGTCTCGACGCCGTCGCGTCTGGCTTGTTTTCTTGTTTGCTTATATCATGTCCTTGTGGACAAAGTGTAGGGACACTTTGCTGCCTGCTATCGTTTCTTTGTGTTTCTCGTGTTTTTGCTTGCAGAACGCCTTGTTTGGAAACCTAGCCTTGCTTGCTGCCTTTGTTCATGATTGATTCTGCGGCTGCATTTGGGTCTTTGGAGCAATTTTCCTCAGTTCCTCCACCCCGTCGTCGTATGCCCTTGCTGAGTAACATCATTGACAATTCACCACCATCACCGTCACCGCATCTTGTCACGATGGCCACGGCACATGGCTCAGCACCACCCGTCATTCCACTCGGGTTGATTGAGCAGATTAGCCTCGTTGAGGACCCGGAACGGGTCAAGCTGCGATTTGCAACATACTTTGTCCAACACTGCCAATCCAAGATGCCGCCCCCGTTTCAGCAGGCGGCAACCTGGGATTTCATGAGCCGTAATCTCAGATTCACCAGAACTACAAGAATCCCCAGTAATAATCAGCTCATCAAGTTTCTGCCAAGATATGGCGAAAAAGAAGCAGCCGTCCTGGCCATGATGTGTCTCGTCTTCTGGGGCCGGCTGCGTCTGCGCAGAGCTGGCATATTCCAGGCCGTGTTTGAGAAGCACGAATGGCTGAAAAACATTCCTCATTGTGCCGACTTGGATCCATCACGGCTAACGCAGTGGAAGGAGAAGGAGAAGGGGAAAGGGACAAGGACAAGGACAAGGACAAGGACAAGGACAAGGACACGAAAGGCAACTCCGAGGCATGCTCATAGGGTCGACGATGATGCTGAACAAACCATGGTGCGCCAACAAGTCCGAGAGGTGGTCGATCCATTCATTGAGAAGCTGTGCGATGAGAACAGGCGCGCCGTGGAGGATTTGCACGGTCTGTGCCGCGACATGATGACCAAGGTTGAGGATCAAGTCGCCGCTCTGACGGAAGCGGTTGGGGACCTGATGGACCATGCCTTGACGCAGACGCAGACATGGTCTGCTATCGAACCAGAGGCGCTGAGGGGGCACAGACAGCAGAACTTGACTTGCCGATTCTTCATCCCACCGCGACGGGCGCGTGCTTGAACGGGTGGCGCCTGGTTGGTGCTTGGCGATGAATCGGGGGATCAAAGCCGCGGGAACAACGCATCAGTATGGAGGGGCCTCGTTTTTTTCCAGACAAATTTGTCATTGTACCTCGGGTCTGCTGCGTCTGCTGCGAGATGATGTTGCTTCCAAGCCGAGCCTCGGGCCATTGTATGAAGGTGTAGATATGAGCTCTTGCGCAACAAATGCATGTGGTAACCCAGAATCGGCACAGACATGACCTTGTCTGATATGTTGTACTATATCACGAGGAGTGGTCTGTTATATTGAAGCAAGTCCCTATGTAAGTTAGATATTTCTTTTTTTTTTCCTATTGATTTTGCTTTTGTATTCTTAAATATGAATTTCCATATACATAGTTCTTTAATAATGTAAATATTTATTTAAAAAAACAAAAATCAACGACGCAGCAAAGTCACTTTTACCACCACGTCCCGCCTTGACCGCCAACCCCCCCTTTCTTTGTCGCCCACGCTCAGCTCTGTTCATCACGCTTGCTGTATGCAACGCAGGCCTTTGTTCAGTCAGCTTGTGTAGATGAAAATCAGGCAATATAAGGAAAAAAGGACAAAAGAAGGAAATAAATGAAATTAATAAAAATAAAGAAGAAAAGAAATTAAAGTATTTAAAAAATAATTCATAAATAAATAAAAATAAATATAAATAAAAAAATAAAGTAAGAAACAAACAAAGAAAAACCTCTTTGAGACCCTGCACGGTCCGTCTGGTACAAAGAAACAGAATCACCTCTATCACACAACCCGTTGCTGAATCTGCCCTTCCTCTCTCCTCTCCTCTCTTCCTCTTTCCTTTCCTTTTCCTTTTCCTTTTCTAAAAAAAAAAAAAAAAAAAAAAAGAAAGAAAGAAAGAAAGAAAGAGATAAAACAAGAATACTCAAAAAAAAAATAAAAAAAAATCCAAAACATGCTCGTTTCTCCCCCCTTTACCCTTTTCATCTCCATTCTTCTCTTTCCCTTTCACTAACGGGATTTCAAAACACAGACGTCTTAGAAACGAGACAAGGAAAACAAATCATCAGCCAACATTAATACATATATATATACACACACATATACATACGCATAACGTATATACACCGACCAGCTAGACATGTGCTACGCCATCCGCTCCTGTCGCTGCGGCCACACCATGCTCACGACCGAGCGGATCAAATGCGTGGGCGTCCCGTGGCGAAAGTGGGATCCCGCGAACGATGTCTGCCCCGGGGTGTATGAGTTTCAGTCTCGGAGGCCGCCGTTGGAGCGGCTGTGTCCGGCGTGTGAGGAGGAGGGGGCAGGGCAGGAGGGACACGTCAACGAGGAGGAGCGGCAGCATGGCGAGGAGGAGTATTGGTCGAGGAGGAGGAGGAGGCAGGATGGATGTGCGGGGGGCAGAGCAGGAGCGTACGCAGAGGGTGCTGGAGCGCAGCACGACGACGACATGTATGCGCCTCGACGACCGGATTCGCATCAGAGCACCCGTACGGAGAATGTGCCGGCGCTGAGCAGAACCAGCCAGAGTACTTGGGCCAGCAGCTCGGCCATGTCCCTGCGGAGCAGGCGAAGCAGTGCCGATCTGGGAGTCTATTCCGCGCGGCACGACGAGGAGCCGCGCGTGCGAGTGGTGTGCTCTTCGAGGGGCGCATCCCAGGAGGACTTGATGGGCGGGTGTGATGCTGATGATGGAGATGGCACGCACATGTACGGGCCCGCGAGGTCACATCGTCCGGGCTCGTCGTCTTCCTCACCAGCAGCACTGGTGGACGACCGCCATCACCGGTTCGCCAAGTTATGGGGATGGAAACACGCAAAGACGTCGTCGCAGCACAGGAGGCATAAATCCGAGCCCAAGGACATGCGGCCGGAGAAGAAGACTAGGAGTCGGTGGAAGGCCATTGTGTCGAGGAACAAATCCGTCGATTCGGACAAGTCGTTTGTTTGTATGACGGCGCGGGAGATGCAGAATCAGGGACAGAGTGAGGGGGATCCGGCTTTTGGGGGAGGGTAGCGTGGGGAGCTGTAGGAGATGCGATGCGAGATGGGCATCTATTCTATTAGCCTCCATTTATTTGTCTGGTGTTGAGTGGATGGTTACTAGGGCTCTGAAGGCCTTGTCCTGCACGCACTTGCACACACACGTGCATAGTCATATGTACATACAATACACGCACATGTATATAGACAACGCAAACATATCGGTCCGAACAACAAGAGGAAGAGAAAAAAGGTGGGATTGGATATTATTCCCAAGAGTTGATGAGCGGCCGAGCCAGCGAGTTGGCTGTGCCAGTACTAAAGACTCCTCTCCTTGTTCAACGCTCCATCAATCAACATACATATGTACATGGTTGCCTTGATCTGACTGACAGTCGCAAAAGGCATCGAGAGAGAGCATTAAAAAAAAAAAAAAGAAAACCCTCATGCTTCAAAAGCACGTCGCTAGTTTCAACTCGATATTTACAAGGTGCATAGTTGGATCAGCTACCCATTTCGCGGTTATTAGCAGCGTTGCTTGTGTGGCACACTGTGTATGCACCATCATATATATCCACAGGTTGTGGTGACGTGTGACGAGGGGTTTTGGGTATTTTGGGCGTTTCAGCGTTTTGGTTGTTGAGGTCTTTGAGGTGTGGTTTGGGTGTCAAATTGGCCTTGATAAAAAAAGGCTGAACGGACAAAGTGTAGCGGTTGCAGAAAAGCTACACTTCAGAAAGAATTCATCTTTCTTTGTCCGTCTCATAGTAGAGACTGAATAGAGAACTTCTTCATCTACACTTCCCCCCTCTTTTTTTGGGTTGTCATCTTGAATTGGTGATGCGCCTGGGAAACGGTATACGCCAACACCAGTAACGGACCCCTTATTGAGCTTTGCCATTCTTGGAGCCAGCCTTGAACCTGGCAATTTCTTGCTGTATTCTCTTCTCAACGCGAGCCTGAAGCGCGGGGCGGTAGCCCATTCGGAAGAGGACCTCGAGCCAGACGAAGAGAGGGGCGAGGAAGATGGCCTGAACAAGATTGTCGAGCAGTGCAGGCGCTCGGCGCTCAAAGGCTCCGTGTCCAACAAACTGAGCAATCCATGCTAGAACATGAACTCCAAGAGCAATCTGAAACGTGGTGGTTGAGTTCTGGGTCTTGAGGTAGTTGGTGTAAGCGGTGCCCGCCAAACAGAAAGCGGACAAGGCGAAGCCGGCGACGGGTTCGAGGAGAAGATAAAGGCCTGTGTACAAGAGGGCGGCTACGGTGCCGAGATTCAGTTCGAGATAAGGAACCGTGGCCCAGCTCGGCGTCTCAATAAGCGGTCCAGTGTAGGTGGCCTGCGAGAGATGGTCAGTCGGAAGAGGCGGGAAGACACACACCGAGTGCCAGAGCGAAATCGGCGTGCGGGAAGAGACTCATCGTACCATGCAAAAAGCTGATATGAGAATAACGGGAACGCATATGATGTGAATAATCTTGTTGACTGTATTATGGTGGTAGGCACCGTACTATGCACGCGACAGTCAGCGCACGGCCAAGGGACGGTTTCGATCGACATGGGGGAAGCGATTGGGTTGCAAATTGTCGACTCTGCTTTACGAAACGGTCGAGGTTCTCTTCCAAGATCATGCCATCATGGATACGTACAAAGGTGAGGTGATGCTCTAGGTCCAGCGACATGGTGAACACGCGACACCAGGAGAAAGAGAGGGAGCTTTTTTTTTTTTTTTTTTTTTTTTTTTTTTTTTTTTTTTTTTTTTGGCCCCTTTCGTTTTTAACAAAAAAAAGCCGCGGACAAAGCGGGACCAGGGCGCGAAAAAATAACGGCGAGGCGCGGATCGAGGGAAGATGCGTCAAGACACCCAGTATAGAAAATCGAGGTCGAAGGTGATGCTTTTCAAGATTCGGCTGAGCGAGCAAAAAGGAGGAGGATGGAGAGGGTTGAAGAGGACGGACGGGAGAGGCAGCGGCGGCGATGTCGAAGCGATGAGTGGGATGATGACAGGTTTCTTACACGCACACGCAGACCTGAGTCCTGAGTCCGGACCCGAGTCTGGTCGAGACTAGACTTAGAAGTGGGCGGCTGGGCTGGGCTGGGTTGGGTCCTCTTCATGTGCCTGCCTCGTGGCGCCCCGTGCCTCGCTGTGTTGTCCCTGTCTGTTCTCTCCCAGCACTAGAGCCTCGGCCGCTCCTTCCTCTACTCTCCCGAACAGTTGAGTGAACTTCGGTCCAGCCGCCTGCAACAAACAAGCGGCAGCTTTCTCATTGGCCACCCGTCGATGGGGAACGACCCAACCGGATATCGGACGATACAATAGCCAAGACATGGGGCCGAGAACATCATCGTGCCGTATTTATTCCGCGTCTATGCCGCGCCATGCCGCGTGTCTTGTTTATTAGGTACTGGGAAGTACTATGTTCACCAGGTTGTAGCATGTTTGTGATGCAACAAAGCGGACAAGGGCGTGCAAGGCCAGGTTCTGCTCGATGTCCAAGGTGACTTCTGTAGCTCGGGACTCGGGAGTAGCGAGTACCTAGTACCTTCAAGGTTAGAAGAAGAAGGCTGTGCCGCACGGACCACCCTGCACGCTCACGACCTTTGGAAGCTGGTCGAGATTTCAACCACCGACCACGGCGACGCAGTTACTGCCTCAGCCTCGCCTCGTCAACCATCGTCTTTTCCACCCAACACCTCACATCTCCCACCTAGGGAGTTGGCCGCGCTCGTTTCAGGGGTGTGGAGAGTATCTCAATTCATCTTGGTAGACTCTCGGCTCTTCTGCACCCCTCGCTGTCTCGTGCCACCTGCGGCGCGACCCTTTCGGCCGTCAATCTAGCCTCGAGCGCTTACGACCCCGACGCGAACCCGAACCTGTCCCCATCGCTTCGCATCGAGCCCCGCGCGGCTCACGGTGCTCAAGTAGATTTTTTGATAATTCGCCTTTGAAGAAAGGTTCGGTTCCTCGGTTCCTCGGTTCATCGATTCATAGTCGGGTCGCCCATTGCCCTCGCGACCGCTCACATTTGGCCCGTCATGTTCTTCCTTTACAACATGGAACGGAGGGTGACATTGCATCCCTCCTATTTCGGGCGCAACATGCATGAGCTTGTTACGAGCAAGCTTTTGAAAGACGTCGAGGGGACCTGTGCCGGCAGCTACTACATCATATCCATCATGGACACGTTTGACATTTCCGAGGGCCGCATACTGCCCGGCAACGGCCTGGCCGAGTTCACCGTTGGGTACCGCGCCGTCGTTTGGCGACCTTTCAAGGGCGAGACGGTATGACGGCGGAAGCTGCTTCATTCAAAAGTCTGAACTTTTTTTTTTTCGTGGAGTCGAGAGACGTCTAATTTTGAAGCAGGTTGACGCCGTTGTATATTCCATCAACCCTCAAGGTTTCTTTGCGCAAGCTGGGCCACTGCGGTTGTTTGTTTCTGCACATGTATGAAACCATCCATTGCGGAAGAGGGAGCTTGTTGGATTTTCATACGAAAGAGAGAGGGTTCGTGAGCTAATTCCAGCTTGTAGCTGATACCCAGTGACATCAGATGGGATCCCAATGCCACGCCTCCGCAATTTACCAACAATGAGGATACCGTCATTGAACCTGGCACACACGTTCGCGTCAAGATTATTGGAACCAGGACGGAGGTTGGAGAGATGTGGGCTATTGGCAGCATCAAAGAAGACTATTTAGGGTACGTTTTTTTTTCTCATCTCTCAAAATCGGGGTAAAATTTCAACTCGGGTGGCCCGCATCATCTTCTAACTCTTCAACAGGTGTCTTCAGGACTGATGATCCACGACACGATCAAATGTATTTTCAGTAAATGTTTTCGTTTCATTTCACCATTTAGGTGCAGCACGCAAGGAAGCCAACAACAACAACAAAACAAAAGAGAGACAGAATCTTCTTTGCACCACGTCAGGCTTCTTGGGATTTGGAAAACAAGGGCACAAAGAATACAATAAAAGGTTCAGAGGCTCTAGAGGAAGAAAAGCAATACGGAGTTCCATCTGCTCGACTCTGCTCGTGAGCTAGCAAGACCCAACTGCTTACCTATTACGATTTAGAGATTTGACATACGGCGCAATATCATACAGGGGATTGATCATACATGTCGGACACACAGAGAAAAAAAACGTGTTTTTTAGACTCGATTAGGGATAAAGCAATCACATCGGTCTGGTCCTGATGTTAAAAAAAAAAAAAAAAGAAAGGAAAGGGTCTTGGCCGTAATCGTTCATGGCCCGATGCCGCTAGCAGATTGTTTGGGTTTTAGGGATTTCTTTTTACACGAAATTTGTATGGTGGACTATTTGGAACGACCTGAATCTACTGTAGATGCTGATCGCTATTTAATGAAATAGCCATACTTGTATCACGGAATACCTGTTGACATAACACTCCCCTCCGGCCTTCAAGCTGGTATTCATAGACGGCGCATTCCTCGCGACCCACTCCAACACAGCTCCGAATAGCAATGCTCACTCCACCCCACGACCCATGCATCATTCAGGAATCAGACCTTCCTCCGAAAGCGGCCTCGTCGCGGCTCGGCTTACAACCTTGTAAGATAGATCGGCCTGCCCATCAGGTACAACACGCTCGTTGACATCCTTCGCCTTTCCACTGCTTTCCTCCAGCCATGCGCGCTCTATCCCGAGTTAGAACTGCCGCACCGTCCTTGAAAATATTGGCAGCAGGACCCCAGCCCTCTCGAACAGGGCGCCTGCGAAAAATGCACACCATGGATAGCTGCAATCGCTTGAAAGCGGCGTTCCAGCAGGGGAGGCAGTCCATGGGGATGTGGCAGATGCTTCCTGGGGCGAATGTGTCGCGGGTGTTGGCACGATCTGGCGTGGACTGGGTGATGGTGGATTGCGAGCATGGAAACATTGACGGTCCGTGTTGGTTATGGGATCTGGCCTGTTTTCTGTTTTTTTTTTTTTTTCTTCCCTTTTTCCTTGGGTGCTGCGGTGTTGCTGTACCAGGTATATGGTATATATATACTGACTTGGATGTGTAGACGGTGCTATGCACGAGGCCGTTCCGGCCATTGCGGCGCTGGGCGTGTCACCCCTCGTGCGGTTACCAGATTTGCAACCTTGGATGGTAAAACGTGAGATCTTATTTCGCTGGCTATTAGAATCCCCCCTGCCACTTTTTGTTTCGTCTGTCTGATATGGGTATTTGGCAATCTCGACTAGGTGCTTTGGACGCTGGAGCTCACGGGGTGCGTATCGGCTCATGGGTCCCTTTGAAAGAAAGCATATGGGACAATACTTCTTCCAGAGAAAAATGAAGTGTTGAAGACCCGCTGACAAGCTATACCAGATTCTCGTACCGTTGCTCCGCTCCGCAGAACAAGCCAGAGAACTCGTGCGAGCGGCCAAGTTCCCGCCCCGTGGCAACCGAGGTTTCGGCTCGCCCATTGCCCCCCAATGCTTCAACCCTGTGCCCTCATTCACGGACTATCTGCAGCAAGCAAATGATGCGCTTCTCACTATGGTGCAGATCGAGACGCAAGAAGCGTTGGATCAAGTGGAGGAGATTGCTGCCGTAGAGGGAATTGACGTGTTGTTTATAGGCCCGTTTGATCTAGGTACGATGACCCCATCGCCAAGCCCCATGAGCCGCAATATCAGAAAACACTATGCAGAATGTTCTGGTATCATCATCTGGTACCATAATCTGACGTCTGAACCTATTGCCCTCACGTATAGGCAACAATATCGGTCACCCCGTCATCAATGGCGTCATGGCACCAGAGCTCAAAGCAGCCATTGTCAAGATCCAGGCAGTATGTCGTCAGACTGGCAAGAAATGTGGCATGTATGCCACAAGCGGCGAGCAGGCCAAGCTATATGCCGAACAGGGCTTTGACATGATAAGTGTCTCGACTGATTACACCGCACTGGAGTACTTTATGACGCAGCAGTTGAATGTTTCCATGGGAGGACCAGCGGCCGATAGAGGTGGCAGGTACTAGACCAGACGGTGCCGCGAATTGAAGAGTAGGTAAATGGTGGTTGGAAGAAGACAAAGTGTAGAGATTGTACCAATGGCAAAAGCCCAACGGCAAACGGAGACGAAGCCGTCTCATTGATCTTCTACTAGGTTCATTTTCGCCTGGACCTGGTCGGTTGTGAAGCGATGCATCAGCTTGACTGCTTTACTTGCAGACGAGACCTGTTCCTCGGCTGCCGAGGACTTGCTGATATGTATCTGATTATTTTCCACCAAGTTAATGAAGTGTTCTTTTACCAAGCCTCTTATTTAGTAAAACTCTACGTCTACCTGGATATAGTGACTCTGAAAAAAAAAATGTGCTCCTTACCACGGGAATATCAAAGTCATACAGCTCACGCCACGCATTCGACTCCGGCAGCGCCAAGTTGACCTCCTTGTAGGCAAATGGCCTCTTATCCCAGACATCTGATAGCACACCCTTGGCTTGCGTGCAGAGACCGCAATTGTCCCGGGTGTAAAGCGTGATGCGGCAAGCCTGCAGAAGGCGCTGCGAAACAAACATCGTGAACGGGAGAAGACGACTGTGACGACTATGACGATTGCTGGAAAGGGACTGGTGGCTTTTTCAGACTAGCACGTAGCCGAGGGGACGTAAAGTTAGGCTTCTGTCTGTCTGGTGTACGTTTTTTTTTTTTTTCCCTCGTGTGCATGTGTGCCGTGTGCGTTGCGGAAAGCTGGGGTACACGAAGCAAAGCGGCGCGGTTGTGATGCCAATCATTGGCAGCTGACAAAGATCAATGATGAGATGAATTGTAGCAGCTTGCAGCAGGGACATCGCTGATCCACCCCGCATCGAACTGGGAAAGCGGTCAGCTTTTTCTTAGCTCGTGCTTCTAGAATATCCTATTGCAAATCCCACCCCCACCGACTAATCGCATAACCAGGAACTTGACTCTGGTGAATCATTCCTATTTTACTTTTATTTTATTTTATTTTTTAAAAAAAATAGAAGTAAAAAACGACTCTTGTGATTTCATTGCTCACATCCCATCCCATTCTATACTTGATCTCGCGAGAAAAAGGAAAGAAAGAAGAAAGAAAGAAAGGAAAAGGAACACAAGGACGTCATGGCCACCTCGACGCAAAAATGTGTCCACCAAGGCTGTGGCAAGAAGTTCAGTGATGCAACCGAGAAGTGCGAATATCATCCTGGTCCTCCCATTTTCCATGAAGGACAAAAAGGTACCAACTCTTGGAATTTGACGCCTCTTGCGGCCTTGCTCCTTTGCGTTGTCTCTCTGTCCAGATTGGAACCCCCCCTCTTCTTTTTTTCTTTTCTTTTTTTTTTCCATTTTTGTTAGAAAAAAAAACAATAAGAAGAAGATGAAAACAGATATTGGTCCATGCCGTTACGCAACATCTTACTTATCCGTTCTTTCGTTTTGTAGGATGGAAATGCTGCAAGCCCCGCGTGCTCACCTTTGACGAGTTCATGAACATCCCCGGTTGCACCACGGGCGTGCATTCCACCACTGAATTCCCGCTACCGGTCGAGGAGAAGCCCAAAGAAGACGACTTGGCGCTGACCAAGAAGATTGAGGCTCTCAACACGAATGACGAGCCGACTCGACTACCCGTGCAGCCTGCTCCGTCGGCACCGACGACGACTGCGCCCGCGCCAGAGACCGAAGACGACGACCCCGAGTTGGAGATTGCCGAAGAGGCCACATGTCGACGTAGGACTTGCGGGCAGAAATATAAGAAGTATAGTTCAAGAGATGACGAGAAGTGCGTCTACCATCCCGGGGCGCCAATATTTCATGAAGGCAGCAAGGGATATCTATGCTGCAAGAGGAGGGTTCTGGAATTCGACCAGTTCATGAAGATTGAAGGGTGCAAAACAAAGGACCGACATCTCTTTATTGGGAGTGGCAAGAAAAAGGACAAGGCAGATTCTGCTGGGGAAGAGGTTTTGACAACAGTCAGGTACGTGTTTGTGATTCGTTCCCCAGGTCAATACCAGGAAACAAAAAGAGAAAAAAAAAACAAAGAGAAAGCTCTGATGAAGCCCCTGCTACGAGGGATGATGAGTCTGACAAAGAATGGCATTAAAACCAGACACGACTTTTATCAAACTGCCACCCAAGTTATCGCGTCGTTCTTTCTCAAGAAAATCAACAAGGAGACGGCCAAAGTGGAGTTCAAGGACAAGCAAATCGAGCTCGACCTGGTCACGACGGATTCGCCGCCCAAGCGATACAAGGCGGAAGTTCCCCTCTACGGGCCCATCGACGCCGCCAAGTCGACGTCCAAGATCTTCGGGACGAAGCTGGAGGTGTCGATAGCGAAAGCCGATGGCGCATCATGGCCTGTCCTTAGAGGCGACGAGCCACTGACTGGAGAAATACTACAGGTTGGGCGTGCGGGGCGAGCATGAAAAGCCGAATGGTTTTCTCGTGCTTAGGAAACAATTCAAAATTAAATGTACAAAAAAAAACACATACATTTACAAAGCAGGAGTTTCTGGTTGCTGCATGGGTGAGCGGGATGTGCGTCACAATACGGGCGGACAGTTTCAAAGTTTTTGACGACTGGGACGTGCCGAGTTGGGGACGGAGGAGGCAAAGTGACGCACTGATTTTATTTTATCTTGTTTTATTTTTTTGCTGTCAATGTTGGTTGAGCCAAATAGCCGCGCGATACTCGGAATCTGTGCATTGTTGATGTTTTGACATGTTGTTTAGAAGGCACTAATTAGCATGTGAAATTGAGTCGTCGTCTCCTTGCTGCAATCGATTGAAAGACCAGGCGCAAAAGGCTAAATAAGCGCCACTGATAGATAGCCTTTTGCGTGTCCCAGCTTGTGATGTGCCCAGACTGCCAGCCATCTGCGGGCTGGCGCAGAGAGAGACCAGTGACGTGAGGAGAAAGGAGAAATCCAATAACAGCCGCAAGCCCCATGATTTGTCTCGGCTCTGTCTGGTCGACGTTGACATGCAAGTGCCAGGCCTTTCAGCGACATGCTCTTCAGTCAGCCAGCCAGCCAGCCAGGCCCCAAGCCCTCAGCCGCAGCTCCAAAGTAACGCCCCCCAGGCTGTCGCATCGCATCGCATCGCATCGCATCACGTCGCATCACGTCGCATCGCATTTGCAACTCGAGCACCTCGGATCACCGGTAGCAGCAGCAGCAGCAGCATGCAGTAACAACAAAGGCTATAGCAGACGCAAACATGGGCAATGCAACAGAGTATAGACATCTAAAAAAAAAAAAAGAAAAAGAAAAACAAGAGATGGAGCAAAGAAACATAGCTTGTCTGGACAAAAGAGAAAAAGTGGGATCCAAACAAGACACACGACACGACTAGACTCGAAAGCTTGATGTGGCGCTGACGTCTGTCACGGAGCTGCGTGGATTGGAATGGATAATAATGGATTTGCTGCTGCTATCTTATCAGGAGTCGCAAAACGATGGATTGGTGGTGGTCGTCTTTTTTTGCGACATGGCCTCCTCCTCCTCCTCCTCCTCCTCCTCCTCCTCCATCCTTGCTTATTTCTTCCTCCGAGACTCCTTTTTTTCTCCTTTTTCCTTTTTTTAATTTGTCTGTTGGCTCATTCAGTGTCTGCACCGGTTTTTGCATTCCCGCGCCATACAGATATTGTTACCCCTTGTGTATACGTTGCTACCGTTTCGTGCATACAAACGGGCCTGTCCAAATAAAAACAGAAGAAAGAAGAAGAAGGAGAAGAAGAAGAAGAAGAAGAACATCGGAACGACCGACCGACCGACCGACCGACCGACGACAATACGCCGACGAGCCATGTCTGCTGAGGTGTCGCACGGCCGAGGTGGGGCTGGAAACATCCACGATGATAAGACGCCGTATGCGGATGGGGAGGTTGTTCGCGCGGGCGTAGAGGGAAGTCATGGCGACGGAGCGTACAGCGCCGGACGAGGAGGTAAGGGATGATTTGTCTTTTTTTTTCTTTCTTTCTTTTTTCTTTCTTTCTTTTTTCTTCCTTCTTTAAAGACTTTTTTTTTTTTTTTGGCCCTTGAGCCCCCTCTCGAAAGTGTACAGTCCGGGGGCTTCCTCATCACCCCCGTGGAGTCGCGACCGACTGCTCTTTATTGGCGGTTGTTGGTGTGTTCAGCATCAAACTCGACAGTGTCTTCTTTTGTTGCTGCGCCGTATATATCGAGTTCATTGCTTTGGATTATCAACATGTTTTTTTTTTTTCTTAACCTTTATAATCTAGGTGCTGGTAATATCGGCGACATCGGCCGAGCTCCTACTCCGCGCAAGGACCAGGACATTGTTCCCGAGGCCGCATACCGTACCAGCCAGGACAACATGGACTACCATACCGGTCGCGGCGGCGCAGGCAACGAGCATGTTGCGCAGAAGAAGTCTGCTGATGCTGGTGCTGGTGCGCACAAGGCAGATCAGGGCAGCGCGCCGGTGGGATTGGCGGATAAGCTGAAGCAGAAGCTTTTTGGCATCTTGAAGAGATGAGTCCGGCAGGTGATGGGAACGAAGGCTGTGGGGGGAGAGGGGATGAAGGGACGTGCAGGTTTCGGAATATGCTTGTTGTAAATATATACGGTGTGTAGGTGTCATGTCTTTCAAATACCGCCACGATTAATCCTCGCCGTGGGCATTGAACTGTTTGACAAATTTGGTCCCTTTTTATGTACATACATATGTACTGTATGTATGTGTGTGCGTACAATTTGACAGGAATTTCGACTCGCCCGTCCTCGCCAATCGTGCGATCACATCTTTTTCTCTTTATTACATTTGCATGGCTTGAGTAAACAAACGACAGGATCAGCTCACCGCTTTTCCTTTCGGATGCCGTCTTTTTGCGCTCGACGCAGCTTTTGCAAAACTGTCCCCCCCCCTACGGGAACTAGTCGACCACCCCTCACGTTATCTGTAGCCTCTCGGCCGGCCGGCTGAGCTTGTTGAGCTTGAAGGATGAAATTTTCTTGCCAACGTCGTGGTGCATCTGG
Organism: Claviceps digitariae; assembly: GCA_018360205.1. NCBI lineage: Eukaryota > Fungi > Ascomycota > Sordariomycetes > Hypocreales > Clavicipitaceae > Claviceps > Claviceps digitariae. The sequence continues at coordinate 74,850 of SRPT01000021.1, forward strand.
TGGATTGGATCCTTGTGCTGCGAATTCAAGCACGAGGTGGTTGGGCAGTGGGTTTATTTGCCCTCGTACGGATCCCGGAATCCTGAAGAAGCATTTCGTAGTTCAATGCTGTTTACGTTTAATTATATCTGGTGATGAATCCTCCTCCATTTAGTTCGCCATGGGGCCACGCCAGAGAGACCAGACACACACACACACACACACACACACACCTCTTCCCCCCAAGCAGTTTCCCCGGCCCGCCTGCACAGAGACTGGAAGGGCCAACAGGAAGGACTCAAAGCGTCACGTCACGACACCGGGGGGGCGTTTGAAAATCTGCAGTGCCTCTGCCGCACAGGATTGCTTTGGAATCGGCGCGACGAAACTGCCGGGCGCGAATACCAAGGATGCCAAGATCTCTGTCATGCAGCAGATGATGGAAGCTACCCCGGTGGGAAAAGTCGGTACCTCAGTGCTGCTCAGGGTTCAAATCAGGCCATTAGTTCCGAGGGGATCAGTACTAGAGTACTAGAGTACTAGACTTGAAGAATTGATCCAACAAGGACAAGGGAGCTCCTGCCTTTTGCCTCATCGCGCACCAGTCAGCGGGCAGGCTAAATGGCGCCAGGCGAGGAGCAGAACGAACCCCAACCCCCTCTGGTCCCGGGGCCCCCTACCTCGTCTCTTGATTTGGAAAAGCGATGGTAAATCCTTGTATTGGAAGACCAAAGAGCGGAGTGGATGGGAACCGGACGGGAGTCGTCTTGTACAAGCAGAATGTACATACATATACCATAACGAAAGCCCGCGATCTGCTATTCTTTCAGTCCCATTTCTGGTTGGTATCGGCAACGCTTCCGACATTGCATATCCGAGCCCGAATTACGACATGTCCACTACCTGCGCATCGTCACCAACAGGGACATAGCGAACGAAGAAAAAGATATTGAGGTTCTTTAGAAGCCATCGAGATTCGAAAGAGAGCGGGACGAAAATCACGGTTGTTGAGGGCATATTCATAATAAAAGGAGGATATTCGAACACAGGAGTATTCTTTGCTTGAGTTGCTCGGTGCTGTCAGCATGCTATGTTCCGTCAATCCATAACAGCGAGGACAAGTTGACACAACATTGAATCGTCTTGAGCGTTCTTTTGGTGAACGGACACAGAAGACACAGGAACACGCCAGCAGCTCAATCCCTCCCCTCACCAATCACGGCGCAGCGAGAGTGGAGCCATATGCACTTCGGGGACTCCATAACAGATCAGCCATGCCGTCTCAGCTCAGCGTCAACCGTCCCGAGCTTCAAGGGCAGCGGCATTGGTCGGGAATCTCAGTCTTCTCAAAGTGCTCTTTTGCAACTCTCTCCTTCGAGGCAGATGACGAGCGTTCCTCGTCGGACGGCATGAGTTCCCACAGCAGCGAGAGTGATTTGAGGCGCCTGGGCGTTCCGCATTACCCAGGCCACGATGCCAGACCTACTAGCTCCAAGGAACTGCTCGGCTGGTACATGTATGGCTTCGCCGCAGAGGTGTATGTCGTATGTGGAATAGGTAAGCAATGCAATTGGTAATTCTGCTAGCCATCGCTTTGCTGCTGGCTTCTAGCTTGCGCAAAGGGCGTTTGGCTCGACGGCGCCCGATCTCTGAAAGGAGAGCACTCCGCCACGATACTGACGAGATACTGACGAGAATCCGCCATCAGGTTCCTTCATTCCCATCCTCCTGGAGACATTGGCTCGGGAGAACGGCGTTCTTCTTTCAGATCCGACGAAGCCTTGTGGTTCAAGTGATAGCAAGAGTGAAGACGACGGACAATGCGTCATCTACGTCCTCGGTATCGAAATCAATACCGCCAGTTTTGCCATGTACACATTTTCTGTCAGCGTCTTATTACAGGCATTGCTCGTGGTCAGCATCAGCTGCGCCGCCGATCACGGACACTACAGAAAGAAGCTGCTCCTCTATTTCGCTTGGATTGGAGCCTTGTCGGTCATGTGCTACGTTTTCATCAGCAAGGAGACCTATCTCATAGGTGCCCTGCTCACGATTCTATCCAACACGTCATTCGGCGCATCCTTCGTCCTGCTGAACTCCTTTCTGCCCTTACTTGTGCGAAATCATCCCAAGGTGTTGAATGCGAGGCGTGCAAGGCGAGACATGACCCTTGATCTCCCTCACAGTGATCTCGAAACGCCAGCTATGGAGGACTCGAATGCAGCGTGGGAGGAAAATGGTGCCGACCCTGCTTCGCCTCTTCTACTAGGAGATGATGCCGCGGCTGGACTACCTCTGCACAAAGTGCCCACGCATCAAGAAATAACGTCAACAGAGCTCCAGCTGTCGTCTCGGATGTCGGCAGAGGGTATGGGTATTGGGTACACCGCGGCGTTATTCGTTCAGTGTATGGCAATCGGCATGCTTGTTGCGATGAAGAATACAACATGGTCTCAGAGGGTCGTGCTTCTGGTTATTGGCTCCTGGTGGGCTGTCTTCACAATACCATCCGCGCTTTTTCTTCGACCCAGACCGGGCCCGCCGCTCATCAACAGTGGCCGCCGAGGATCCCTTGGATGGATTCTCTATCTGACGTATGCTTGGAAGTCGTTGTTCCGCACTGTTCAGCAGGCCAGACGGTTGGCAGACATCATGCTTTTCCTGGCCGCCTGGTTTCTCCTCTCTGACGCCATCGCTACGACGTCGTCTACCGCAATCCTCTTCGCCAAAACTCAGTTACACATGCGTCCGTGGGCGCTCGGCATGATCAATGTCATAACAACGATGGCAGGAATTCTAGGCGCATTCGGCTGGCCGACGGTATCTCGAGCGCTGGGTTTGAAGGCACACCATACTATTCTGGTGTGTATCGGGCTGTTCGAGCTTATTCCGCTCTATGGATTGTTAGGCTATCTGCCGTTCGTCAAGAGCTGGGGAGTCATTGGTCTTCAACAGCCTTGGGAAATGTATCCTCTCGCGGCCATCTACGGTCTCGTGATGGGTGGTTTGAGCAGCTATTGCCGTTCGTTGTACGGTGAGCTTATCCCTCCGGGGTCCGAGGCCGCATTCTACGCCTTGTATGCCATTACAGACAAAGGGTCGAGCGTGTTTGGCCCAACCATTGTGGGCGCCATTATAGACAAGACAGGTAGCATTCGCCCAGCGTTTTGGTTCCTCCTGGCACTGGTTGGACTGCCTGCACCGTTAATGTGGTCGATCGATGTCGAGAGAGGGAAAAAGGAAGGCGAGAAACTGGTGGCCAAACTCGCGGGCTCTGAAGTTTGCGCAACACGAGATGAAGACTTTATGGGAGATGATGATTGAGTCGAATGGTTGTTTTTTTTTCGGGCAAGAAGGAAGGGGCATATGTTTTGCAAAGAAAGTCAATTCTCATGGGTTGTATAGCGTGGTTGCTTTTTTTGGTTATTGTTCAGTCGGCTCGACCCTGCCTAATAATGGCGTGCATTTCTCTCAAGTCTTTTATCATGGTAGAAAAAAAGGTGGACGCAAAGTGATTGGCTGTAATTGGCCAATGCTTGCTGCTGGCCTTATCACATTATTGTCTGATACCCACAGGGCTACAGCGGCCCCCGCCTGTCCCTTCCACGTTTCGTCTGGTCAACTTGGTGACCAGACGTAACCTGGCTCATATCTGCTGGTTGCTTTCCAGTCATGCCAATTTGGTCCTGGACTCCTGGTGGTGGCGACGCTAGCCAGCTGCTCACAGCTGCTGGTGGCAATCATTACGTCGGGTGCCACCAGACACTACGTTGGTTCCCACCAGACACCAGACACCCGACACCCGTGCCCAGTCTTTTCTACTACCACCAGCCGCCTGGTTGCTCGCAGTTTTGCCCAACCGTTGTTGCGAATGGCCTCCCACTCACCCACCTTTCCAACCGTCCACACCTCTTTTTTTTTATCGCTTTGATTTTCTTCAACGCGCCAACGTTGTCCATCGAGGCGAGCGCTTTAGCAGCGCGTCTGTCCCCTGTAACCTGTCCATATATCCATCATCTCTGAGCCATTTTTTTTTCCTTAATCCCCCAAGGTCGCTCAACATGAGTTCACGATCGAGAAAGCGGACCCGTCCCATCACGGACGAAAACCGCGCCGATTGCCCGTTCACCGTCACCATGGTCGCGACCCCAAGCCTCGAACATCGCGATCACCCATCGAAGAAGAGGAAGCGCAATGGCGGGGAAAATGGTGTTGTTGCCAGCCACGGCAAAAGAGAGCTGATTCAAGTGTCGCCGTTTAATCCCAAAGGCAGATTCAAATCCAACCAATCCATGGATCTGGTATATACTGTCGAGCCGCAGAAGCAATGGTTAGAAATGACTCGCTACAACAGTTTTGTCTGTGAGTGCATTTTTTTCTCTCTTTGTCCGGTCTTGGGAATCTTTTGTGTCCTCTTAATACCAAGACCTGGCCGGCCCTTCATCGCCTCCCACGACCCATCATACAACATGTCATGTCCGCATCACAACTTTGGTTGCCCACTCACTAACACTAATACACCTTCTTCCGTCAGTAAACGGATATAAGTACACGCACGACGAATTCGTGTATATTGCAAACGACGCTACCATCGAGCTTCAAAAGGCAACTGGAAAGAACGCGGACGGCGGAAGTTTGCTGCAATCAACCGACTATTGGGTTGCAAGGATACTTGAGGTCCGAGCGTCAGATGAGCTTCACGTCTACGCGCGCATCTATTGGATGTACTCTCCAGATGAGCTGCCTCCAGGTACTGTGGATGGAAAGAAAATAATAGCCGGTCGTCAGCCATATCACGGACAGAACGAGCTTGTAGCTTCTAATCACAGTAAGGCGCGAGTTGACTCTCCTTGGCTCGTAATGCTGATCGTTCGTTACTAACCTCGATACACAGTGGATGTGATCAACGTCGTCAGTGTTGCTATGAAGGCAACTGTGCACCAATGGATTGAATCAGATGATGACGAAGTACAAGATGCCTTATATTGGAGACAGGCTTTCAACTGTCGAACATCTCAGGTTTCTGTAGGCGACAATCCTCCTTTCCCACATCAAGCGTTTATCATGTATCCTTCGCTAAGCTGCTGACGTTTTTGCTACACAGTCTGTCGAATTGACATGCAAATGCAAGACCCCGGCGAACCCGGACAAGACCCTCGTCGGATGCACTAATTCGGAATGCGGCAACTGGCTGCACTACGAGTGTCTACTGCATGATGCGTTGATGCACGTGTACGAACGACTGGGCACAGAATTACCACATAAGTCGCAAAAAAAGGAAGAGTCGACGGTCAAGTTGGAACATGAGCCCGAATCAGACCACGAGCTGTCACAACGACCGCTGACGCCGGTCGAAAACAAGGAAGAGAACCGCATGCCCTCGGCAATTGATGTCAACGGACCGCAAGAGAATGGAAATCACACGCGGTTGAGGTCTAGGAGGAGCGGAAGCACGTTCAAGGCCCCCGCGCAAACACCACCTCCCGGACCACCGAACTCGGTGAGCCGGAGAAGTGCCAAGTTGTCGTCGACGAAAACAGCCCGTGGAAAGAAGATGGCGGGAGAGAAACCATACCAAGGGCTGTTTCAGGCGAGTTTGAGGATGAAGGAGGGACCACTGGCTTGGGAGATAACCGACTTGCGACCGAACATCCAAGGAGGCGATCGCACGTGGACAGAACGAGCAGCATGTCTAGTTTGCAAGCATCTGATTGACTGAGCCCGACAATCTTTTTGATGCTTTTTTATCACTTGATGTATGTGCAGCAGGCGGCCATGACTCGCAGGTTGCCGATACCGTTCAAGGTGTTTTCCTTTTCCTCGCATTTCGCTTTCTTATCATTGGACATGTTACAATTTTTTTTTCTTATCATGGTTCTGAAAATATCGTCCAACGGGAGTGGTCACACAAAGGTGACCAATATGAAGCGAGTTGCTTTTCTTTTTTTTTTTTTGTCTTTTTTTTTGGGGCAGAAAGGGAGAGCCATACTGGAAAGGCACATATACAGGTACTGGGAATATACCGAGGAGACAACACGGTGAGACAGGGTTACTCCCACGACGCCCGCAACAAGCAGGTCCATTCTCTTATCTACTCTCTTGTCGTGCCGGATACTTTTGCGCACGATTGAAGGGGCGTTGCTGCTACAATGAAAGTGCTGGATAAGATACATATCTTGGGGCGGGACGATCAAGGTCGGGCGTTTGGTGGGCGTGTCGGTTGTCGATTTCGTTTTTCTTTTCTCTCATTTTTTTCTTTGCTTTTTTGTGTTTCGGGCGAGACATAGCAGACATGTCTATTGCTTTTTACTGCAGAGCGCTGGATTTATGTGTGTCGTGTTATTCGTTCTTGGATCTTACTTGAGCCTGCTTGTTGCGTTCCGTCATTGCGGTTTTTGTGTTTTCTTGGGTGAGGCGCCTACAAACAAGGTAGGAGGTGTGTTAGGTACTCGGCTTCTTCTCTTTTCCCCTGGAGGGAAAGGAATATGAATTTCTTCTATATGGCTTTTTGTTGCTTGCTATTTACGATATGTGAATTGTCATGTCCGAGGACAGGTAGGTAGCTGGCGCGGGTACCGAGATGGTAATTGTTCCATGACATTGAAGCTCAAGTGGGGGCCACTCGACCCCGCCGTGTCACGACCCCCACCCAAGCTCATCCACTCCATTGAATGATGCTCCAACCACATGGCATGGATTGATTGCTGCATCCAACGACATCCAACCCGACTTCATATCATCACAACCACTCCTCGCAGTATCCTGAAGTCCATACCCCTCCACCATGGCTGACGTCGACCCCTTTGACTCGGCGCTGTACGTATAAGCCTGAAAATCAATTTCCCTTCCCCCTGAACCGCATCCCCCAATTCCAGAACAAAATCCATCTCGCCGCATCTCTCAAAACTAACTCTCCCCTCCTTCGATTTCCGCCGGTTCTCACAGCGACCTCCTCCGCCGCCTCAACCCCAAACACACAGCCGACCACCTCAACGCCATCATCTCCCTCGCCCCCGACCTCACCGAAGACCTGCTCTCCTCGGTCGACCAGCCCCTCACCATCCGGCGCTGCAAGCAGACCGGCCGCGAATACCTGCTCTGCGACTACAACCGCGATGGCGACAGCTACCGCTCCCCGTGGTCGAATCAGTTTGACCCCCCGCTGGATGAGAGCGGCGTGGGCGGCGTGGGCGCCGCGGGCAGTGAGGGCGCTGGCGAGGGGGCCATTCCGAGCGAGAGGGTGCGCAGGATGGAGATGAAGGCCAATGAGGCGTTTGATGTGTATAGGGATTTGTACTATGAGGGGGGTGTGAGCAGCGTGTACTTTTGGAATTTGGACGATGGGTTCGCGGGGGTGGTGCTGATGAAAAAGTGTGAGTTTCTTCTTCTTCTTCTTTCTTTTGGCTGCCGTTCTTCCTTTTCTGTGTTTTCTTTCTGTATATAATTCTTCTCTTTTTCTTTTTTCTTCTTTGTCTTGTATTTTTTCTCACTCTTGTATGCTTCTCCTGGCATATTACAGAAAAAAAAAAACCAACTACATAGCTAACACTGGCCAAAACACACAGCAGCAACACCGGGCGGCACCACAGAGGGCGTATGGGACTCGATCCACGTGTTCGAGGCCATTGAGCGCGGCCGAACCACGCACTACAAGCTCACGTCCACGGTCATCCTGTCGCTCGCGACGGCGGACAATGGCCTCGGCGACATGGATCTCAGCGGCAACATGACGCGTCAGGTGGAGCAGGATCTGCCGGTCGACAACGACGACAGCCACATCAGCAATGTTGGCCGTCTGGTCGAGGACATGGAGCTCAAGATGCGCAATCTGCTGCAGGAGGTGTACTTTGGCAAGGCCAAGGATGTGGTGGGGGATTTGCGGAGCGTGGGGAGCCTGAGCGACGGGGCGCGGGATCGCGAGACACAGCGGGAATTGATTGGCAGTATGAGGAAATGAGGGGGGTTGATCTGCAGTTTAATAGATTTTTGAAGCTTTTTTTTTTTTTTTTTTGTGGCAAGCCTTTTACCAATGGGACCTGAGGGCGTCAATGCTACTGGTAGCATCCGAGTTTGAGATGGGATCTGATGTCTGCATGAATGGGAATCTTTGGACGAGTACACTGCCAATGCATACTATCTACATGCCTGCTTATTCATATGTCTAGGATGTATGTATGTATGTTGTGTATGGTATGATTTTCTTGTAGAGCAGATGCAGGACTGGTGCTTGCTTGTTGCTTGGTTTTATGATGTATGCTGCTTGGATGATGCCGATGTATGGGCATGCATTGTATGTACTTGAATCTATATACCTACTTGATGTGCGTGTGTGTATCCGTGTGTGTGTGTGTGTGCACGGGATACAACCACCATTCGCACGACTGTATGCACCACCACCAAACATCATGCAAGCTTCCTTCCATCTCCATAACCCCCCTCAACGGCACAACAGCACCACCCCGTTCTGGCCACTTGCGCGTATTGCGACGGCCTCAATCTCCACTCAACGCGACAAACGCGTCAAAGACAAGACCTTTTACCGTTTAGCCGTCCGGGTCAATCAATGCCTGGATTGAAGACATGTGCATCATGGTCTCTGCATCTGTATTGTATCTGCATCTGCAAGGGGCTGGGCTGGGCAATCCTGTGTCATCAGCTGCAATGTCCAGCCCGAGCAAGCCCCGGAACGCGTCATGTGGAGTGGATGCGTGGATTATTGATTATTGTCATGATATCATAATATCATGTACTCTCACATTCAACCGTAACCTCGTGTGTCCCGGCCTCGACGCCAGAAAAGCCGCAGGGCCTTGACCACAGGAAACTGACTACTCGCTACTCGGAGAAACTTGACAACCCAGGCACGAACTGGAGAGGGGTGCTGAAACCATGCCGCTTGTCCATGCAGCTTTGCAGTCAGACAGACGACTCGTAACGGGCTGGTCACTGGTTTTATATGGTACGACATGCATGTAGATAAGTACGTATCATGTAGGTACATACATACCTACATACCTATATAATAACATGCACGTCAGATGGCGGCCGGTGCCACCGTACCGTACCACAGCAATGGTCCCATGGACCCGGCAGCCCAAAGCCCTGACGCTTCGCTTTCGTTGTCTGCCCGTCTGCCTGCCAGAGCGGGCATAGCATATTTTTCATGTTTGTTCCTGCATGCCCGCATGCCCCGTCGGCGTGGAATTGTCACGGCCAGGACTAGGACTGTTGGACTGTTTGCTTCCTGAACGGGCTCCTCTGTCGCACGCCCTAGGTCCATGACATGACCCGTGTTGGTTGTTTTTTTTGCGTCTGGGAACGTAAAATCCACGGATGCCGCCTTGCCAACGTCCCATTTTTTGCTTGCTCTGCAGCTTGCTCTGCAAGGAACAAGAACTTGCAAGAGGTCGTCGGCCTTTTTGACTCCTCACTGTGCACTCACCTACTACCTACTACCTACAAGTACCTACTATTTACTTACCTACCTAAGTACTTTACCTAGGTAGACACTGCAGCATAGGCGCCTTCCATCATCACCGGCACACCGCGGCACGCCCTCCCTCCAGCGCTCGTAAATCCTTCTCATCTCTTGCACTTTTCTCCCCCCCCCCCCCCCCCCCCCTATCAGGCGTGCAGCGTGCACGTCTCCATCATTTTCCTTCCCTTCGCATTCGGATTGCCGCCGTGGACGCTGCTGCAAGGTGGAGGGAGAGTGGGCGGATGGAGCCTGACTCGACATGGGAGGCGAGAGGCCAGAAATCCGATTCACGTTGCGTGCGCGCACTCGTGTCCCAATGTCCCAATGTCCCAATGTCCCCAAGCACCAGCACCGCACCCGTCCGAGGCAGGAAGCAACAAGTAAGCAGCTAATATAAAGGGCCCAGCCACCCACCTGCAGTCAGCATGGGGGAATGAATGCTCGGCGTTGGTTCATCAGGTACCAGCACGTTGGGATCCGGGCTGCAGGGATCAAGACTTTGTTGGCCCGGGAGTGACGTGCCTGCCAGCCTGTGCAGGGCCAGTGCCGTGGCGTTTGGTTTGGTTGGTACATGGGACGGAAAGCCGGTGTGGTGGTGGTGTGCCGCTTCGTTTCGATGAAATCGAGCATTCACCATTCACACCAAGGATATGTTGCTGCATGACTGAGACGAATGATGGGCTCGTCATTGTGTTTGTGTCTACACCTGCTGGAGGACACCGCATTTACTGCCTTGTTCACCGCCCAAAAAAAAAAAAAAAAAAAGGCGCATGGAAATGGCAATTGGGACATGTGGATTCGCCCATCGAATCAAGTGTCTGCTGTGCAGCGCGTTTTTTTAGCCTCGCCCACAGCTTCTAGAAGAAATGTACCCGTGTTCCTGCAAAACCCCGCACACACCAGCCTCCAACTCGTACTCCCTCACATGGATGGCACGACGTCGACAGGCTTTCGTCCCACAAATGGTCGTGTCACGCCGTTGATATGTATTTATGTACAGGAGCGCAGCCCTAGAATCTAGAATTGCGTGTTTCTCCTCTCCCAATGCTGCTGTTCGGGCGGCCGTCGACTGTGGCTGTCGACTCCGTGCGGGAATGACCCACTCGCCACAGTTTTATCGTGGCGAAAAAGGGATCCCGCAACAACAAGCCTCCAACGCCTCCAACGACGACGCGATTGCCGCCAGAGCCGACATGCAACCTGGCCCTGGAAACTCCCATTTCACCAGCTTGACGGCCAGCAGCTTCTAGAAACCAGAAGCCAGACAGGGATTGCATGGCGTTAGGAAGCGTCATACATGTGTACTTGCATATGTACATATGTACATATGTACATACAGTCCGTATGCTTCTGCGCCGAACAGTACGAATGACCGTACCAGATGACCAGATGGATCCCTCTGGCCGCCAAGCCCTGCCCAGTTTTGGCCACATCGGTGGCGGACGGGTCGGGTCGTTTCGTCCACGGCGGGGGGAGGGCAGAATCTGGGTCGCGCGCTGGCTTGACCTTCCATATCGCCCAGCCACAATGGCAAACTGCGCGGCACAAAGTCCGCCCGAAACGTCTTGCCTGGACCGACAGTCGATCGGGGTCAGAGACTCAGAGACCTAGTTGCATACTAGGTACTTAGGGACCTAGTCGCATTTCCAAGGGCCCGAGCCTGGTGGGCGGGCAATAATACCATGGACCGGCCCCAACACCAACACACAATTGCCCTGATACGCTGCTCAATCCAATCAATCCAATTGTCTCTTCGCGACCAAGGCAGTAGTAGTCAGTAGTAGCTGACAGCAGAAAATTCCTAGCAGATGAGCCCATCCATGTCTGCAGACTGCAGCTCAGGGGACGTCAGGCACAGGAACAGGAACGGCGCCAGGTCGACCGCCAACTCGTGGTGGTGGCTGGCGGGGTCGATCCATCGGTTGGCCTCCAATTTTCCCTTCCAGACGTGACAAGATGACAAGGATCATGCTGTGCATGTACGTAATACATGAATATGCATGTTGATTTTTTTTTTCTGGCTGCGTGCCGGCTGTGGTGGCTGCCAACGTCCAGCAATCGGGAACCAGTCATGATCTGTTAAAGAAAGAGGCGGAAGACCAGTTGACCCACCTACCACATGTGCATGTGCAATTACTGTTTCATGAAGGAAAGGAGGAAACAAGAAAGGAGAAAAAGGAAAAAAAAAAAGAACGAGAATATAATAACAAGAGAAAAGAAAAGAAAAAAAGAAAAGAAAAAAAAAAGTCTTCAGTAAAAAAAACCAACGGCTTTTTCGTGCCTATCACGCGTGACGAGCGACGGCAATCTGGGGGCTGCGTTTGCCTCCCTCTGCTGTTTGTTGTCTGTGCCTGGGCGCTATCAAAATCCATCTCTTGATCACGAGCTATCAGCTTCAACCCAGACTCCTCTCTCAAAGTGGTCCGCGGGATATTCCAGAGCTTGACCCGGGAGCTGAGGCTCCGCAAACAACAGATGACAGCTGGAGACGTGCACAATTGATCAGGGGAGTAGAACAGACAGAGGATACTCGGGAGACTCAGGAGAGGCAGCAAACGGCCGGCCGCCAGGAAGGTGGATCACACTTTGACTCCAGTCTCAAGTCTCTCGTGCCTGCCTCGATGCGCCAGTCCTTCTACTACTACCAGACCTACCTGCCTGCCTACCTGCCTGCCTATCTGCCTACCTGCCGACCTAGTAGGTCAAGTAGGAGCACAGAGCTAGGTGCCTGGGCCCCCCCCCTCCCCCCAGCACGCACTGCTCAATTGTGGTCCTGCGTCCTTCTCCAGTCCCGACAAAGTCGCATTCAAAGAGGTACAGATTGACGGAACCCGCGTCTGCATAAAGTCTGAGCCCCTCCATCGAGTCCATCCCGTCACCCCTGGCCGGCTCAAAACCAGTCTGCGACGCGGTCACACTTTGTTGGTGATAAACTTGTGCCCTGGTTGTTCTTCTTCTTCTTTTTTTCTTCTTTTCTTCTTTCTCCATACCCCTCTACTAGCAGCCTACCTGTCCAGCTACCCTCGCCAAGTTCGGATTCAGAGCTCCTTGCCCTTAGTCAATTTCGCTCCTGCCCACCTTCTACAGCAGATTTTTTTTTGGCTTTGCGGCAATCGGCTGCCCTGCTTCACCAGCACTTTCAGGACCAGACCACCAACAAGCACTCAAGCCTCGTATGCGACTTTGTATTCGATAGTGTGATAGATTGACAGACGAGTGTCAATCTTTTCAGCTTAATATACAGTACTTCCTCGCCGGGACCCAAACTGCCTCGTCGTCGGCGGTCTGGCACACGAACCTATCCAGTCATCGGCACGAAAAAGCGCACGACAGATCCAGTTGGCTCTGGCATCTGCTGGGGGCCTCAACGATACCATAAGTCACGTTACGAAAGAAGAATACAAATAAAAAATCAAAAATCAAAAATAAAAGCCACCAACACACCGCAAAATCCACTCGTTTCGACCCCATAATCGCTTGCAATGGCTGACGACAAGCCGTCGGTTCTTATCATTGGAGGTTTGGGCTACGTTGGCCGATTCTTGGCTCTCCACATCCACCAGAACAAATTGGCCTCAGAAGTGCGATTGGTGGACAAGGTGCTACCACAGCTTGCCTGGCTCGCCCCCGAATTTTCCGAAGCGTGTTCTCAAGACAAGTTTATTCAAGCAGATGCTAGCCGACCCGGTAAATTCATTTCTTGCTTCTTGTATCACTTGATTTTTTTTTTTGATTTGTTTTTTTGTGTTTCTTCACTTTTGAAGGATGTCATGGACCAACTTTGGAAGGGTTTACTGACTTTTGAATTACTCATTATAGAAGGACTGGCCAGAATATTTGACCGAGCAAATGGCAAGGAGTGGGACTATGTTTTCAACTGCGGCGGCGAAACAAGATACTCACAAGAAGACGAGGTGTATAAATTGAGGTCTCTGAATCTCTCGTTAGCGTTGGGTAGAGAAGTCGCTCGACGCAAGGTGAAGGTGTTCGTTGAGCTCAGTACCGGCATGGTGTACAAGTCAGACTCTTCGCCCAGCAAAGAGACGGACAAATTGAAGCCGTGGAGCAAGATTGCCGTATTCAAGCTGCAAGCCGAGCAAGAATTGGCCAAAATAGAAGGGTGAGTTCCCGGGCCAGCTTCGATTTTCTGGAGAGAAGAACAAAAATATGGAACTAATGACCAATTGGTGTCGACTAACTGGGATGTACAGACTGAATTTGATTATCGTTCGCCTGCCACATGTATATGGCCCGTACGCGTCACAGTGGGTTGCCACAGCACTATGCATGGCTCGCGTGTATCAGCATTTGGAAGGCGAGATGAAGTGGCTCTGGACAAAGGACCTTCGCACAAACACAGTCCACATCCACGATGCAGCACGGGCGCTCTGGGACATTGCTGCATGGTACGATGCCGGCAAGGCTAACTGGAGCACCTCTGACATGGGACAAGTGCCAATCTTCAACGTGGTCGATAAGGGCGAGACAAATCAGGGAAAGATGGCTGCCATAATTGGAGACATCTTCAAAATCGAAACGGGCTTCCAGGGCCAGCTGATAAGCACCTTTGCTCGCCTGAACCTGGATAGTGTGGTGGACGATGTCAATGACGAGATCCTCGGTCCTTGGGCGGAATTGCTGGCAGATGCTGGTATTACCAGGCCCGGACCACTCACTCCATTCATGGAGAAGGAGCTCCTCAAAGACACGGATCTCAGCATGGACGGCAGTCGATTAGAGAAGGTGCTCAACTTTGAGTTTACGAAGCCGGTCTTGACAAAGGAGCTTGTGGAAGAAGTGATTGAGAGCTACAAGCAGATGAAATGGTGGCCATGAGGCTATGACGAGAGCGGGGAATGGAACTTTTGAAACATGACTTGAAAGCCTGGCTGGCATTGTACAATAGACATTGGGATGTTGAGCGTAGCGAAGAATGATGAGTCGGCGCATAAACATGAGCGAGAGGGGGGGAGACGGAGAGTATTCTACAGCATTGTAAACATTGTTCTTGTTCTTTCATGTCCACGTAAGTATGAGCACCATGGCAGTTAAAGGAGGTAGAATGAAAATGGGCGTTGCAAACGATTCAGATTTACATGTCCTTGAATAGGCGATGCAGTTGTGACTTGGGGGGGGGGGGGGGGGATTTAGGGGATGGTACTTTTGATAACCATTGTATGTGCGTGTACGTAGAAGGAAGAGCATTGGTCTTTTGTCATGATGGTTTCTTTCTCTTTTGGTTCTTCTTTATCTCTTTCTTTCTCTTTTTTTCTTTTTTTTTCTTTTCTTTTCTTCTTTTTTCTGATTCGTTCATTTTT